>WAAB01015203.1:0-21279 GCA_013389865.1 Piaya cayana | reverse complement strand
CCTGCTTGGGGCACCCTGCACATCCCTGCCTGCATCCCCCTGGGCGTTCCAGCCCCAAACGCTTCCCCCCGGGGCCGTTGCCCGTCCGCCTCCCCTTTGCACTGACTTTGTTTTCCTTTCCCCTCTCCCCAACCCCCTGGCCCTCACCCCGTAGGTTATTGCAGCCGACTGCAAGAGGGTCACGGTGCTCAAGTATTTCCTGGAAGCCCTTTGTGGACAAGAAGAGCCTTTGCTGGCATTCAAGGGTGGAAAATATGTGTCAGTGGCACCCGTCCCAGACGCCATGGGAAAGGAAATGGGAAGCCAAGAGGGAAAACAACTGGAAGATCAGGTACCGTGCGGGAAGAACGCGCCTCGGCGAAGGAAGAATCACCCCTGTGGGGCCCAGGCTCTGCCTGCCCTGCGGCTCCCGCTATTTATAGCTGCGTTTTATTGGGGGGGGGTTGGGGGGCAAACGGTGCGTGCAGCTCTTGTCTCCCGAGTGCACTTTGCTTCGTGCCCTTTCCTGCCAGTCCAGCCCGCCCGCCTCTATCTCGCGTGCTGCTATGAGTTCCAGATGCTGCTTTTGTCAGCCCCGAAGCGGGGGGGGTTGAGCAGCTTTAATAACGTGCAGCTCGGCGGGCCCCCCCCGGGAGAGGAGGTGGGCGAAGGGGGTGTCAGGGTTCAGCTTCAGGATCAAGTTTATAGCCGGGGAGCCGGTTGCGGCGGAGGCCTGAGCTGCAGCCTCCAGCACACGTACAGGAAGAGCTGACATTGGCGCCCCGGCCCTCCCCTGCCTCTCACATCCTGATGTGATTAAGGAATTCAGCTCTTGTTTTTCTGCCCTTGCTTGTTCCTGTAGGCCTCGCTTCACTCCAGGCTCCGTGTGTGTGTTTTAAGGGCTCTGCCAACCGCTCTGCAGGTTGGCTCTTTTCTTCTGTTTAATCTTGCAGTTGGAAAGGCCAAGGAAACAGGAGAGAGGGGCAGGGGCCTTGTGGGAGACCAGAGCTGGGTGGCCCGGCGCTGCCCGGCCTCGCTCCGCGTCCCCTCTCCCTGCCCCGGGAGCTGCGGAGACGGAGGGGACATCGTTCCAAGCAGGGACAGCTGGGGTGGGTGCTCCATGTGCCGATGGCCTCGGAGCCCTGGAGCAGGAACGTGCTCGGCTCTCTCCTTGCCACAACACCCGGCTCTGGCTGAGCAGGGGACAGGGTTTAGGGGATGTTTTTGCACTGAGCCTCGGAGCAAAACCCCAGGCAGCAGGAGGCGGCTCTGTAAGGGGGAAGAGCTGAGCCCCTGTCATCTCCTGGAGACCTGGGTCCTTGTCCTCTTCTGATTTTTAAGCCAATCCCACCAAAAGTGATAGGAATGGTTTTGATAGGAGTGGTTTCACCTTCCCTGGAGGGGTTTAAGGGACGGGTAGACGAGGTGCTGAGGGACATGGGTTAGTGATTGATGGGAATGGTTGGACTCGATGATCCGGTGGGTCTCTTCCAGCCTGGTTGTTCTCTGATTCTATGATTCGCGTGTGATGTGGGGGGATTTTCAGGTTCTACCCAGTGTCATGACAGGACCAGTTCTCTGTTTTGTTGGGTCGACCCCTCTAATTTCTGCTCTGAACAAACACACTATGGAGAAAGGCTCCCTCCTGCCCTCTCCCCACAGTCTCTGCTCGGCTGTGGGAACCTCTGTGTGAACTCGTTGTGCAACCGCGGAGCTTCCTCCTTGATCCGATCGCAGAGGAGCTCCCAGCTCGCCAGTGTGACCACCGGGCAAGCAGATCCTGAGTCGCCGCAGGCCGATCTGCGTCTGACAAATCCTATTCCCCGAGCCCCTTGCGCCACCCCGTCCCGCTGGCTGCGTTCCCCCCCCCATCCCCTGTGGTCCAGGCTGTCCCGGCAGAGGGAAGTGAGCCTGAGGGCTCCGTCTTCCTCCTTCCCATGGCTAAAAAGTCACAAGGAGAGAAGAATACGTGGTCCTGTGGCCAGGCGGGTGTGCGGTTTGGGTGAAATGGTTGAGTATGTGACTCTGCAGGGCAGGGGTTGTTCTAAATAGGGACCGTGAGCTCCTGCTTGAGTCCCTCCTGCTGTGGGAGTGTGAGTTTTTTATCCCTCTAGGAGATCCTCTTGCTCAGGATCCATCCCCTGGTGCCCTCTCAGGGTCTTTCTGCCCAGGTACCCCCTGGGAACTCTTCCCAGCCCCACCACGACCCTCAGATTTGTGCAGAGCAGCAGAGATGGGTGACAGCAGGACTCGGGAAGGCCCTGGTCACTGTGCTGGGGCCAAGGGGCCTGGTGGGGAGAGCCAGGGAAGGGTCTTTGGGAGAGTGGGAAGATGCAACATGGTCCACAAGTACCTGTGCAGGCAGGAGGCTGGAAAATCAGGAGCCCTTCAGTTCAGCAAAGATGAGGCTCCTGACCAGCAGAGGTGGACCAGAAGTAGGCTGCAAATGCTAATTGAGGGAGTAATTAACCATGGATAGGACTAACCTTGAGAAACAAGGTTACAGAACTGAAGCCTTTATGGAATCATAGAATGGGTTTGATTGGAAGAGATCTCGAAGATCATCGAGTCCTACCATCGATCCAACCCTGCTAAACCCACCGCTAGACCATGTCCCCAAGTACAACATCTACTGGGCTTTTAAACCCCTTCAGGGTTGGTGGCTCAGCCACCTCCCTGAGCAGCCAACCCACGACTGTGGGAAGAGTTTTCCAAGGTGAGAAGGAGGGTTTGATTTTAGAGCAGGGCTTGAAGCAGGGCTGCCCCTACCCCGTTACCTCCTGTCTTACCTTCTTGTTTCTTGCATGTTTATTTTGCTCACTTCTTTTGGATGTTTAGAAATATCATTTACCCATCAGCAAAAGGTGATGGACTGTGCCTGGTGGGGATTTGTCTGCTGGAAGGGGGAGAGCAGAATAAGCACGGTCCCTGCCACCGAGCACCCCTTACAATGACTTCTCTCCTGTTTTGTTGTCTCTCTGGACTTCTTGGAAGAAGGAAGATGATGTGAGGATTGAGGCGTTTGAAGACGATTCTGAGGCTGAAGGCAGCGGAGGAGAGATGGACATCAAGGAGCTCAGAGCCAAGAAGCAAGCCCTGGCCAGGAAAGTGGCTGAGCAGCAGCGGCGTCAAGATAAGATTCAGGTAGGACGGGTTGTGTGGCTGCGGTGCCCACGCTGGCTGGTCCTGAGGACGTGGGCTGGTCCTGCCTCGCTGTGCTGACGGTGCCCAGCTCCCTGCTACCTTTCAGGACCAGCAGCTTCTCGGGTTGTCCTATAGCACCTTGAGCTTCCCTCATGTGGGTGCCCTGTGCTGCGTCTGTGAAATTCAACATCGAACTTCTTTCTAGGGCCAAATCCAAGTTGCTGTCGCCCACCCATGGTAAGACTTGCCCAGGGAGGTGGTTGATTCACCTTCCCTGGAGGTGTTTAAGGCACAGGTAGACGAGGTCCTGAGGGACACGGGTCAGTGTTTGATAGGAAAGGTTGGACTCGATGACCTGATGGGTCTCTTCCAGCCTGGTGATTCTATGATTCTATGACTTGCCCTTGCAGGCCCTGAGATGAATGTTTTGGGGACTCCTGAGCCCCTCGTGAAGCCAGACAGCTTCTCCGTGGAGCTGCCGGCGTTGCCAGGAGCCCTGGCAGGGGCTGTAGGACAGAGTGTACCAGGCAGGGAGCTGTACCCCTGCTCTGGGCAGAGCTTCTGTGCCTGTGAGGCTCGGTGAGAAATCAGCATTTCTGTGCAGCAGGGCGCAGGCAGACAGGGGAGAGGGTGGGACGCGAACAGCAGAGTTCATGTGGGAGCCAGCGGCAGGAAAAATAGTCTGCAACGGCCGCCGCGGCCAGAGCGCCGCTTGCCAAGCGTTGCCATCTTTACGGGATCAAACAGGCTGGGGTACAGGTGATCCTTTCCTGGCCCTGACCTGAGCCAAGCGTGTTTCCCAGTGGGAGAAGGTGGAAATCAACCGGTTGGACTGGGAGCGGGACGGCTGGCGGCGCACGCTGTTGCTTTAAGAGCAACCTCCCATGCACGGCTGCTGGCCGCCTCGCCGCTGCTCGCAACCCCTCTTCCTCCACGGCCTCGCAGCCCAGATGAGGATTTCTCAGCAGAGGAAAAAATTTCTCCCCGGCTCCCCCTCCCCCCTCACCTCCGCCCTCTCTAATGCCCAGGGCCCTTCACTTCCATAATTCTTCATTTTCCAGCCTTGAACGCAAGCCAGACACATCTGTCTGGCCATATGCGTGAACTCTGCAGTGTGTGCCGAGGTGGTTGTAAAACAGGGCTGCTGAAGGCCCTACTGGGAGAGCGTGCACATGTGTACCCTCCGGCTACTGGCGCGGGGCCCAGAACCACTGCGCTTCGCTTTTCCAAACCCACCCCAACCTTTCAGATTTTTCCCTTTTTTCTTCTCTTTCTTTTCTTTTCTTCTTTTTTTTTTTTCCTCTCCGTTTGAATTTTTGAGCAATTCCTATCAAGGCGAAGGTAAGAAGCCGCCGCCCCCGCAAGCCGAGTCCATTATTGTTGGCAGGTACCTGGGTCACGTTAATGCGAGGAGGAAGAAAGCGGCAGCGAGCGAATGAGAGGTTGGGAGAGATGGGCTGTAAATTAAAGCCGGCCTGAAGCCTTCCAGCCTCCCAGGGTTGTTAAGCGGGAGGTGTAAGTCAATTCCCCACTTCCCACCGCCTTGTACAGGCGCAGCAAACAGGAACCGCACATGTTCGGGGAGGGCAGCGCGCGGCGGATCCCGGCCCCGGCGAGGAGCCCAGCTGCAGCGGGGACCCCCCCTGGGACGGCCGCTGCCCATGCTGGGGGGGAGAGCGGGGGCTGCCTGATGTTGTCGGGGGCTTTCTGCCCCCAGCGCGCTCCTCCCTTCCTCCCCAGTCGACGCTCGCAGGCGGAGAGAGGTCAAAATGAGGGTGTGGGCAGCTTCGGGGGCTGCGCAGCTGAGAGCTGAGGTGCAGTTGGAGGCTGAAGGCACGGGGTGGAGGAGAAGCCCTCGGGGCTTCGGTAAAGTCATCCAGCCCGTAGCTGGCTGGGAACGGCCCCGAGCAGAACATGTGTGCTTGCCCCGCTCCTCTCCCTGCCCCTGGCACTGACCACACGGCTGGAGCCAGCGGAGCGGAGGAGCTCGGGTGGAAAACGCTGCCTGGGGAGGCCAAGTCGGAGCCAGCTCAGCCTCCACCCCCTCCACTTTTCCCCTCTTGGCCTGTGGTCCTCGACCGGGCCGATCTCCTCGAGAGATTTGGCGTTTCCCAGGACGTGGGGATCTTCTGCCTTCCCTGTCACAGCCTGTTTCTGTTTCTTTTGTTCGCTGCTCACCTATGGAGCTCATGCATTGGCTGCTTTCCGAGTCCTCCCTTATTATCCTGGGGACAAGCCACAGCTGTTTATTTATCCAAGTCCAGTTGATGCGGCTCCTGTCTCAGCACGGCTGAGACCCTCAGCTCTCCACGGACTCTGCATGGGGACGTGGGCCCAGCGAGCCGAGGTGCCACCTCTGCCTCCTGTGATGCCGTGTGCAGGGACACAGGGCAGAGCTTTGCCACCCCTTTTCCTTCTGTGCCTCAGGGGAGCGCCGTGCTACAGCTTCACCTGGGGATTGCGGAGTTGTGCCACTCACAGCTCAAATCTCTGCCTTCTTCTGGAGACCTGGTTGTGAGGAGCAGCCCTGGTTGTGAGGAGCAGCCCTGGTTGTGAGGAGCAGCTCTGGTCATGAGGAGCAGCCCAGGTTGTGAGGAGCAGCTCTGGTTGTGAGGAGCAGCCCAGGTTGTGAGGAGCAGCTCTGGTTGTGAGGAGCAGCTCTGGTTGTGTGAGGAGCAGCTCTGGTTGTNCTGATTGTGAGGAGCAACCCTGGTTGTGAGGAGCAGCCCCGGTTGTGTGAGGAGCAGCCCTGGTTGTGTGAGGAGCAGCTCTGGTTGTGTGAGAAGCAGCTCTGATTGTGAGGAGCAACCCTGGTTGTGAGGAGCAGCTCTGGTTGTGTGAAGAGCAGCTCTGGTTGTGTGAAGAGCAGCTCTGGTTGTGTGAAGAGCAGCTCTGGTTGTGTGAAGAGCAGCTCTGGTTGTGTGAAGAGCAGCTCTGGTTGTGTGAAGAGCAGCTCTGGTTGTGTGAAGAGCAGCTCTGGTTGTGTGAAGAGCAGCTCTGGTTGTGAGGAGAAGCCCAGGTTGTGTGGAGCGGCTCTTGTTGTGAGGGGGAGCTCTGGTTGTGTGAGAAGCAGCTCTGATTGTGAGGAGCAACCCTGGTTATGAGGAGCAGCTCTGGTTGTGAGGAACAGCCCAGGTCATGAGGAGCAGCTCTGGGTTTGAGGAGCAGCTGGGTTGTGAGGAGCAGCCCAGGTCACGAGGAACAGCCCTGGTTGTGAGAAGCAGCTCTGGTTGTGAGGAGCAGCTCTGGTTGTGTGAGGAGCAGCTTTGGTTGAAAGAACTGTAGAATCATAGAACCACCAGGTTGGAAAAGACCCATTGAATCATTGAGTCCAACCATAAAGGAAGCAGCCCAGGTTGTGAGGAGCAGCCCAGGGCAGCTCTGGTTGTGAGGAGCAGCCCAGGTTGTGAGGAGCAGCTCTGGTTGCAATGAGCAGCTCTGGTTGTGTGAGGAGCAGCTTTGGTTGAAAGAACCCTAGAATCATAGAACCACCAGGTTGGAAAAGACCCATCGAATCATTGAGTCCAACCATGAAGGAAGCAGCCCAGGTTGTGAGGAGCAGCCCTGGTTGCAAGGAGCAGCTTTGGTTGGGAGGGAGCAGCCCATGTCCTAAGGAGCAACGTGGGTCCTGAGGAGCAGCAGCAGGTCCTGAGGAGCAGCCCAGGTCCTGAGGAGCAGCCCTTTGCCGCATGGCCCCGGTTGGTGGGTTGGCAGCTGCTCCTGGCTGTGCCACCATCCCACCTCTGCCCTCAGCGCTCCCCCAGGCTGGGACAGTCCCCTGTCACAGGCTGGTGACAACAACCATGCGTAAGGATGAAGTGAAAGACCAGATGCCGCGCAGATATTTGGAGGGGCTGGAGGCCAGGCAGGTGGGTGGACGAGAGGAGGCGGTGGCGGCGCTGCCGGGGCAGCAGCGTCCCTGCCGTGTGTCCCCACCGCTTGGCCAAGCCCTCGGTCCATGCTGTTCGACGTCCCCTGTCCTTTGTGCCGCCGCTGGGCGCTGGGAGCGGTCGAGTTTCCTGACCGGTTGAAAACATCCCACCTGAAACATAACAGGCTCTTCCTCTGGATGCTGCTATTGTTTTGCTCAGCATTACAGAAGCTGCTTAACCGGGACGTCCAATTATGACACGTCTTCCCAAAATAGCCGCTCTCCTGTCCCTTCTGAGCCCACGGAACGGCCGCCCCCTTAAGATGCGGCCGCTCCTTTGTGTGCGGCGGTGTGAGTAAGTGGCTAAATATAAACCGCGTCCCATTCACGCTCTCCTCGGCGCGCGGGAACAATGCCGCGGGCGCACACGCGCCGACACGCACCTGCCTGGGAGCAGGGTGCCTGCTGGCTGCGGAAGGCGCACACCCACCCACGGCGGCTCCGCCACGGCGGCGGCCCCGCTCTGCTACCAGGCACGGGGCACGTTTACTCCTGAGGAAGACGCTGGAGACGAACCTTGGGAGGAGGAAGCTCAGGAGGAGAGAGACTCGGAGGAGGCATTGTTCTCAGCCCTGGAAAATCCGCCTCCCGATCCCTGCGGAGCGCGCGGGCTTGGATGAGGCAGCGGCGCTGGGTTTCCCCCGCGGTTGGAGAGCGGGTTGGGGTGGCAGAGGCGGCGACGGCCCATCCGCATCCATCCTGACTGAGCGTTGCAACCCTCTGCGTCCTGAGGGACGTGGGTTAGTGATTGATGGGAATGGTTGGACTCGATGATCCGGTGGGTCTTCTCCAACCTGGTGATTCTATGACCCACCCCAAAGGCAGCAGGGCACTCGGATCTGCCGAGCTTCGGCTCCTGGCCTTTGCCACCGTGGGCAGAGGAGTTTGGGGTCCACGTGCAGAGCCCCAGGGGTCAATGTGGAGCCCCTTCTTATTCTGTGCTTGTGGAGGAGCCCCTCGGGTCCCCTCCCTGGCCCTGGCTTGGCTCTCGGGGGTCCAGGCAGCAGCTTCCGGGGAGTCCCCCAGGTGATCCCGGCTGATGGCTGAGCTGGGAATTTGGGACTGTGTGTGCAGGAGTGTCTGATCTCAGTGCTGCCACCAGCTGGGGCAGCCGAGGGAGCCACCTCTGGCTCCAGCCCAGCTCTGGGGAGAAGCCCCCGTGGCCGGAGCGGAGGCCGGGCAGGGGGCTGTGGGCGGCACAGCGCGCGGCTGCAGGAGGCAGGAGAGCGGGTGCTGCCCGACCCCAGCAGGAGCAGAGAGCCCCTCGCCTCACAGGTCACATCCAGCACTGCGGGGTCACCGCCGTGCTTAACCCCTGTGGGACGTGGCTGAAATCCAGCCATCCTGAACCCCTTGGGCTGAGCCAAGCTGTCGCTCCGCTCTCCCCATCATCTCCTCCAAACCCACCTCCCAGAGGGCATTTGGACCATGATGTTCCTGTCCTCCCACTGGGGAAACTGAGGCGTGGTGGCACCAGCAACTCGTTTCCATCCACGGTGAGGGTGCAGGGGGATACAAGCATCCCAATCCGTATCCCCAAGCCCCTCCTTGCTCCCCACGGACTGTGCTCACGCATCACCAGAAGGGTTAAGGCAGCGTTCGCCTCCCCGTTCCCCGCACATGGGCTCCCTTTCATCTCTGGCGTGAGGCCAGGCAGCGTCCGCATGAATCACAGGCCACTCCTCTATCCCCCCCGAAAACCCCTTGGCCGGAGGCTTCTGCAGCCTTTTACTCACACAAACAAAAATAAATCTCGCTGCCGGCCTCTGAACTCTGCAAAGGCGAGTTTCCCTCTGGCTCCCCGAGCGGCCCGGAGCTGTGCGCGGGGACTTGGCACGCTCCCCGCCGACCTCGCTCTTTCACTCCCGGCGCATCCTGTGTCCTTCTCTCACCGGGCGGCCCAGCGAGCGGAATGGGACGTGACGGCCGGCACAGGCGTCGCTCGCGGCTGCCAGGAATCGCCTGGGTACGGCCTGCGAGAGCCGCCGAGGGGGGCAAATGCCACACACGCGCGAGGGGATCGCTCCCCGCATCCCCGCGCCCCGCGGCTGGAGGGGTAGGTGAGCCTCCCGCTCGCGCGATGCGCTCCTGCACGGATCGGGGTGAGACCCGGGCTTGGGGAGTCACGTTGGGGTGCAGGCAGGACCTTCTCCTGCCATCGGCCCCTTGCTCACGTACAGTTGTCACCACCCATCGGAGCCTGTGTGGTTTCAACCCCCTTTCCTGCAAGTTTGGGGCCGTTGACCTCTTTGGCCACCGCGCGAAGGTTTGTGGGTCTTTGCGTAGGCCAACAGGGCCCTTTTCCATCTCCCCGTGACAGGTGGAGTTTGGTGGAGCTCAGCAGGGCTTGGTGCCTCTCAGCATCTCCTCCCGTACCCCCAAACCCTGGGGAGGAACGCCACCTCCTCACAGTGAGGTGCCAGGGTTGACTCCACGTTGTCCCTCTGGCTCTTCCAGTGCCCCCACGAGTGCCGGCGCCTCCCCGGGTGAAGGCAGAGGTGGCATCTGGCACTTCTCCAGCCACGGCAGCATCTGCACAGGGACAACAGCTCTGTCATAGCATGACGGGGGACGTACGTCCTCGCCCTGTCGTGTCAGCTCAGCAGACAGGACCCGGCAACAGGACCCGGCGCGCTCCCCGCTCTGCCCATCGCCCCTCGGGCTCGGTGGGAGCTGCAGCCCCAGGAGGCGGGTGGGAAGCACGTGGCGAGGTTCTGGTTGCTGCCTTGCCTGGAGATGCTTGTGGGAGGTGGCAGCATCAAGCCGCCTTGATTTAAAGCCAGATGACAACACTTGGATTAAAAACCACTTCTTTCCATGGTCACCGCTGGCCCCTGCGGCTCGTCGGTCTAGGGCGCCTCGGAGGCTTTGGCACGACTGCGGGAGGGTTCGGAGCCGCGCCCCAGGCAGCCGGAGCTCCCCGTAACGTTGAGCAGAACAGGGCCGGTGGTCACCTCCTGTCCCCAGGTCACGCCTCGGGCGTGTGAGCCCGCTGTCGCAGGGCTTTGCGTGGTGGTTGTGTTCCACAGCAGCGCTGCTGAGCTCCGGGGGTGACCGGTTCCTATTAGAGGCAACAAACATCAGCGAGTCCAGGGAAGCTATTTTTAAGCAGAGGAAGCACTAGAATAGCAGCCTGAGTTTTTTAAGCCTGTGACTTACTGAAGAGCCCAAGTCCTTCGATAGCATCTGAAGGAACGTGAGCTTTTGGGTCCCGTTTTGGCAGCTGGTGTTGTCCAGCGGTCCAGGTGCAGTCCCACAGCGTCGCTGGCGAGACCCTACAGACCCTTCCCATGTGTTTGTGAGCAGCTCTGGTGTCCAGCAGGTGTGAAGGGCTCGGCCGAGGACGGTGCTGTGGGTTTTCAGGGCTGGAACCCACCTGGTTTCCCAGCTGGGCACAGTTGGAAAAGGCAAAGCACAAGCAGGAGCTGGTGGGACAGTGAGAGGGAGACTCAGCCGAGCATCCTCACCTCACAGGTGCCTGCTCGGGGTCCCTGGTTAAGATGCTGCTGGCAGGACTTGAGTGTCCCAAACTGATTTGGTTTGGCTGTTGTCACCTTGAGCTGTTCCCATCTGGAGCCCCAGGAGCCCCTTCCTCCTGCCCCCTTTTTCTCCCTGCTGTTTTCTCTCGGGCTGGGCTCGTGGCACCAGTGTAGATTCTCCTGGCAGTGGCCAGTCCCAAATTTGGGATGATTCCCAAAGCGCCTCCATTTTCGAGGCTGCTCCCAGTTCATCCCAGAGCCTGAACAGAGCTAATTTCCTAGGAGAAAGCTCTCTTGGAGGCTTTCTCCATCCTACTCAAAGGGTGAGCTGTGGACCCTCAAGACTTGGTGTTTGAGGGTGGACGGCTGCAACCTCCTGCTGGTCTCCTTCCCACGATGCCCTCATTGCAGGAGGCACACATGCCAGCCAGGGTTGTCCTCTGCTCTCAGGGTCCGGAGGTCACAGCACTGATGTCCTGCTCATACGTGTCCTTCTCCTCCAGGCTGTGCTGAAAGACCAGAGTCAAATGCGGCAGATGGAGCTGGAGATCAGACCTGTGTTCCTGGTCCCAGACACCAATGGCTTCATCGACCACCTCGGCAGCTTGAGGACTCTCCTGGACTGCAGGAAATTCATCCTGGTGGTGCCCCTGATCGGTGAGTATAGAATCAGAGAATCATAGAATCACCAGGTCGGAAGAGACCCACAGGATCATTGAGTCCAACCGTTCCTATCTAAACACTAACCCATGTCCCTCAGCACCTCGTCTACCCTTAAACCCCTCCAGGGAAGGTGAATCAACCCCCTCCCTGGACAGCCTGTTCCAATGCCCAGTGACCCTTTCTGTGAAAAATTTCCTCCTGATCTCTAGCCTGAATCTCCTCTGGTGGAGCTTGAGGCCATTCCCTCTCGTCCTGTCCCCTGTCACTTGGAAGAAGAGTATGGTGGGGGCTTCCCCTTTTCCACCATCGTGTCCCTCTGCACCGTCTCCCTGTCTCTGTGCCCCACGCGCTCGCAGTCCCTGTGTGGTCTGGAGCCCGTTGGCTCGTGCCAAACTGGCCTCCATCCTTCCCTGTCTCATCCCAGCCAGGGCCAGTGCTCCTGCGGCTCGTGTCGCCCGTCCTGCCTGCTCCGTGCCCGCAGCGCTCGGCAAACTCCTCTCCTCCTGGTGCATCTGGGGGTGCCAGGGGCCGGGTGTTAAATGGGATTTGAAGGGAATTTTTTGGAGGGAGCAAGGAGGAGGAATTGTTAAACAACCGGAGCAGATAGCTTATCCCAGCTTGAGCTGGGTCTTAGGCAGCCTGGCCAGCCCGTGTCCCGGCGTCTCCGAGCTGCTTGAGCCCAGCCCTTCTTTTTTTTTATCCTTATAAAGCTCGCAGTAAAAACAGCAAGCTGGTTCCCGTTATTGGTAAACACTCACCCTGGCAGATAACGGCTCTGCCGCTGGGTGGTCTCCCGGGGTGGCGGGGAGGAGTTGGGTAGATGCCTTCGCTCGGATTGTTTGATCGCGCTGCGGGCTGGAGGTAGCGTTCCTCCAGCCAGTGTCCCAGTGCCAACCTTGAGATCCCCCGAGGGCAGCAGGAGAGGGGCTGAGCCCTGTGCCCCATCCCAGCTGCAGCCCCGGGGGCATCTCCAGCGTCTCCTCGCCTGCGGCACGCGGGGCTACCTGCCCTCCAGCTCCGCACAGGGCTTGCTTCTCAGCTCCTGGTGTCCAGCCAGGGCTTCGGCCGGTGCTTCTGGTTCCCTTCCCATCGTTTCCACTAAAGTGGAAACGATGGGAAGGGAACCAGAAGCACCGGCCGAGCCCAGGCAGCCCTGGGGGCTGTGTGAACACCTGGGAGAGCTGGCACCTGCCCTGGAGCCGTAACCCCCCCCGAGCTCCTGCGGTTGGTGTGTGCTTCTCCATCCTAACCCCAGCCAGGTGCGGCAGCGGCAGCCAGAAACCCTCGTCCTGTCCCGCTCGGCCTGACCTTTCATGCCACGGGCAGGAGGAGCAGCAACGACTGAGCGCCCTCGGTGCTCTCCTGCTCAGCTCGTCGTGGCAGGGAGACCATAACTCACCCCTCACTGCCTGCCACCGGCATCCCCTGCACCCTGGAGCAAGTTTCTCTCTGTCCACACTAAGTGTTGATGAAATTCCCCCTCATCCTCCAAGAAAATCATCAGCGCTGAGCTCTGGGTGCGGGCAGGAGGAGCCCATCCCGCTGGGTTGGGCGCAGAGGCCTTGGTGCCGTGCACCCTCACCGGACCGGGACCCCACACCGTGCCCCCTTCCCTCGGCACAGGGCGCTCCTCCCGGCTCTTCCCAGGGATGCAGCAAGGGGTTAAAGCGCGCGGCTTCGCCTCGGGTTTGTTTCTCTTGCTCTTTAACCTGCTCCGTGCTCCTCGAGGTTGACCCCACCGTGGAGAAGCCGGGCCTGGTGCAGAAGCACAAACAAGCCTCCCCTTTGAAGCCTGTTTAGCTTGGAAGCAGGAAGGCGGATTTCGGGAGGGAATACCAGCTTTTCCTGTTTGATGTTCTGTTCTTGCACGATTCCCCCCCCCTCCCCACCCCGGGCCCGGCCCCGTTGCATTGTGTGTGGAAATGGCAGCACCAGGTCGGTAGCGAGAAGAGTCGCCGGCCAACCAAGAGCGAAGCAGCTCCGTGTCGCTTTAATTTGAATACCCAGACAGTGAGTGCCAGTCTCACCATGGAACAGAGCGATCACGCAGGCTCCCCGGGCAGTGATTCACAGCACTGGGGAGAGGCCTCAGACCCCGAGCTCGCTCTTCCCCGAACCCCCAAGGAATGCATAGTTCCCACTTGAACTCAGGACTTGGCTCCGGGCTCGGAAACAATCTTCAGAAATGAAGCCATGGCTCAAACACAACGCCGCGCGCGGCAGAGGCTCCCTTCGCGCACACGTGCACACCAGCTCTCTCTCTCTCTCTCTCTCTCTCTCTCGCGGGCGCACACCCGGCCTCGCGCACACGCAGCCCTCCCGCACACACCATCGCGGGCAAGGACGCTCGTGCGCACATCTGGCTGCACGCGCGTGTGCCCGACCCGGCCGCCAGCCGCCTCTTGCTCCCACACACACGCTTCCTCCGGGACAAAGTGGCTCTTCCAGCAGCCCCGGTGCCAGGCGATGGGCCCGTTCTGGAGCTCTGCGGGGTCCCGCAAGGCTTTTTGCGGGGCTCGGGGAAGCAGAGCGGCTGCGGTTTGTGGCTGCTTGGCAGGGGTGGAAGGCTGGACAGGCTCCAGTTGAGGTGAATTGGTTGGGAATCCACCTGATCCCAGGCTCGGGCTTGTCTTGAGCTGCGCGTGTGTCAGGACAGATGTGCGAAGCCAGATGGGTGAGGTGCTTCGAGAGAGGCTGGGACGGCAGCTTCAGGTGCGGGAAACGGAGCCAGAACTTGTGCAGGAAACAAGAGCTGGAGTGGGAACCGCCTGCCTGCCACGCACGCCCCCGTTCCCACGTGCAGCCCTTGCAGCAGGAGGGCAGCAGCTTTTGGGGTGTGAAAGCGCAGGGAGCTGAGAGGCAGCGAGCCAGGCAGCGCTCTGCGAGGGAGGAGGTGGGGTTCCCCGTCGCTCTGTGGAGGTGGAGGAGCGAGCTGCTGTGGTTTGATGACACCCTGGGGCACACGCAGAGGTGCCACCGAGGCAGGAGCATGAGTCGGGGTTGGGGGAGGGGGTACAGTGGTGGTCTCGGCATTGCGCAAAGCAGAGCGAGGTTCCCTTGGGGAGCGTCACTGCAGGGGCGAGGTGCCTGCGCTCTCGGGGCCGAGCCAGGTGACCCACGGAGGTGGAAGGCAGTGAAGCTTTTTTCCAGACCCGCAGCCAAGTCCAGGAGCGCAGGGACGCCGCGGCAGCTGAACCCAGATTTCCTGAGCCAGCTCCCAGTGCCCCGGCCCCGAGGCCTTGGCAGCTCGTGTGCTCCAGCAGCGGGTCACGGGAGCACCTTGTCCCATAGTAACTGTACCTCCTTTTTCCTGTTTAAAGTGATAAACGAGCTGGATGGCCTGGCCAAGGGCCCGGAGATGGAGCACCGGGCCGCAGGCTATGCCCGCCAAGTGCAGGAGAGAGCCAGGAAGTCCATCGAGTTCCTGGAGGAGCGATTCGAGAGCCGGGACAACTGCTTGAGGGCTCTGACCAGTCGAGGCAACGAGCTGGAGTCCATCTCCTTCCGCAGCGAAGACACCACTGGCCAGCAGGTGAGGGACGGGACACAGAGGCAGCGCTGCCAGGGGCTGGAAGCTCTTCGCCGCAACCTCCTCGGGGTAAAACAGGGACCCTGGGATCTGTCCCCTTCTTCGCAGGCTCCCGTGGGATTTGTGCATTTTGGCTCAGCCAGGCTCAAGGGCAAGGTGGAAATCGGGGTGGTGGACTTGGGGTTTTCTTCCCGCCAGGGTTAACGTTGCCCTTTTCCTTCCAGGGAAACAACGACGACTTGATCCTGTCCTGCTGCCTCCACTATTGCAATGACAAGGCCAAGGATTTCATGCCCTCCAACAAAGGTGGGACATCCTCACTCCGTAGAATGAGATTTGGGTTGGAAGGGACCTTAAATCTCATTGAGTTCCAACCCCACTGGATCGAGCTGCTCAAGGCTTCCATGTCCCTCCTCTCTTGCATCCCACAGACCCTTCTGGTTTCTCTTTCACCACCCTCGGGGCCAATCCCTCCCACATTTTGCCTCTTTCAACACCAAGGTGCCACCTCCTGCCTCCGGTTAGCCCCAGGCTGTGGCCCTCTCACTGCCGTGCCAAATGCGCCCCTCGCTGCGTGGGGGCTGCCCCGGCCTGTGGGACATGATTTAGTGTTTGATGGGAATGGTTGGACTCGATGATCCGGTGGGTCTCTTCCAACCTGGTGATTCCATGATTCTAAGCATCCATGGAGCGATTCCACGGTGCCAGGAGCGGTGATGAAGGGCCAGAACGAGCCTTCTCCCCGCAAGCCCCCGTGACTCCTTGCTGGGGACCTTTTTTCTCTCCGTATCCAGTTGGCATCGGCCACTCGTGCTGGGACCAGACGGCCCCCGGGCCGTTGCCAGGGCGCTGGAGACAGGAACCGCATCAGCAGCTGCCCAAGAAATCAAGCCGCATTTGTCAGCGCGAATTCTTAGCAGCTTAACTTGTCAGATTCGCAGAGAAACCGTCACCAAATGTTTATGTGCAAATGATGCTGAATTTTGAAATCATGAGGATTATGGGGAATGGGGCCTGACAAGCTGACAGCCTCTGGTTTGTAACAAGGAGGCGCGTCACCAGCGCGGAGCAGAGGATGTTTATTGTTAGACATTTCTTAAAGTGTCCGCGCAAAACCCTCCCGAGCCTGCTTTGAGCAGAGCTTCGTGCCCTCTCGGTGCGACCCAGCCGGGGCGCTCGCCCCGCCGTCCTCAGCCCCCCAACACCGTCAGCGGAGCCCGCGTTCCTGGCCGCCTTCCCCTTCCCCTCATCCTGCTGCTCCCCGCGCAGCCAATCTGGGCCCATGTTGGGCTCCCATAAACTCTGTTTTTTCCATTCCCGTCCTGGCTCGCAGGCTCTGTGTTTCCTGTGCTCGTAGGAACAGCGCTCTGGTCACAGGACCCAGCTGCTTACACATACCCCATATGCTTCCCCTGCCTCGCACACACGTAAGCGCGGCTCCCACATCCCAGCCTGGCGCGTTGCGTGCGGGGCAGCTCATCCATCTGGGGGCAAGATCCCTTCGGTTATTTCTCAGCCTTCAGCTCGCGCTGGCTGCCTGAGCCCCAGCCAGAAATGCCTCAGTGTCAGCGGCGACTCCAAAAAGCTTCACACACAAAAAAAAAAAAAGAAAAGAAAAAAGAAGGGTTGGTTTTAGATCTTCTAATGAGATCACCAGAATAATAGCACCAGCTTCCTGCTGGAGCCAGGGTCGCGGGCCGTCTTCCTGGCCTGGGTCAGGCCGAGGGAACTCCTCTCTCCCGCCTGCGGCAGGCACAGCACCCCAACGCGGGCACCGGGGTCCCTGGTGCTGCTCGCCAGCCTCCCCAGGCCCAGGAACGTGGGCAGGGATCACAAATCGTCCCCGAGGCCACACAGGGCTGGGGAAAAGGTGCCCTTCGAAATGAAATGTTGTCTCCAAACCATGCTGGGAAGCTTTGTCAGGGAGCTGGGGGCGCAGGGTGGCCTTGTCATGGAGGCGGGGGACACAGCATGGGGCTGGCAGGGTGTGAGGTGGGGGCGAGGGCAGGGGCAGAGCGGGGAGGGCTGAGCCTCACGGCGCTCTCGCTCTCGTTGCAGACGATCCCATCCATTTGCTGAGGGAAGTGGTTTTGCTGACGGACGACCGGAACCTGCGAGTCAAAGCGCTGACCCGCAACGTGCCCGTGCGGGACATCCCCACCTTCCTCAAGTGGTCCCAGGAGGGCTGAGAGAGGGGGGGGGCCGAGCGGGGCCCGCAGCCCCCTGAGCAAGTCACACAGCCTCTTACGGTGGGAGACCCGTTTCCGCGGCGGCCCTGGCCGCCACGGCCTTCCAGCCCACCACGAACAATAAACGCCACGTCTTCAACTCACCAGCACGGCCGTGCTGCCACAGGCCCCCCCCACCACCCCGAGGGCCGACCAGCCGGGAAGGTCATTGCTTGTGGATGGGTCACGCGGAGGCTGGGCCCTTTGAGGGTCCCTCCAAGCCTTCGGGCGAGTGCCAGAGCGGAGCCGGCGAGCCCCGCTGGCCAGGGAAGCTTTGGGCTGAGCCCGTACCGGGTCGCCGGCCTTTTGCTTGGTTTGCTTGGTTGCAGAGAGCTCTCCGGTCGCGAGTCGCTGGCGCGTCGGGTTTGTAAGGCCGTGTAGGGCAAGAGAGCGGGGACGCACTCTGGGATCGCTGAGTGCCCCTCGGAGACACCGTGGGCGCCAAGAGCAGGTTCCCTCCTGCCGCAGCCTGTTTGTCCCGCGCGGCCCAGCAGCCCCTTCCCCAGCCCCTGCTGCTTGCGGAGGCGCGTGTTGTCTCCCCGGTGCGGGGTTTGCTTGTTGAGTTTCAGTTCAGATTTCGGTGTAGATTAGTTT
Source organism: Piaya cayana (assembly GCA_013389865.1). Taxonomy (NCBI): domain Eukaryota; kingdom Metazoa; phylum Chordata; class Aves; order Cuculiformes; family Coccyzidae; genus Piaya; species Piaya cayana. The sequence continues at coordinate 3,732 of WAAB01015203.1, read as the reverse complement.
GCAGGGTTTGCCCTGCTTGCTTTGCTGGGGGGGGAGGCTTTGACTGACCCCTTGTTCCCCCCCCACAGTTGCTTTCTGTTCTGCTCCCTGCCCGCCCCAACTGTTACCTGCCCCTTCCCTCCTCCCTCAATCCCCTAATCCCGCTCTGCTACCTTTAGACACGTTTAAACCTCAGAGCGAGACTAACAAAACCCTCTTGTGTCCCCAAGGACCCCCAGGAACGCGGGTCCTGTGTGTCCTCGCAGCACCATGGGCTCCTCTTACGTATGGGATTCAGCTTCTGCTTGTGGTCAGCGGGCACTGCCTGGCCCCGGCCGCTTGCCCAGCTGGGAGAAACCCCCTCCCCAGTTGCCCCTTCGCCTTGGAGGGAGCCGTGAGGGGAACCCGCTGCTGCATCCACCCTGGACACCCCAACACCACATCCCGGTTCCCAAGCCCAGTTCCACACCAGATACAGAAGCTTAAGAGCGTTGACCCTGCGAACTGGAGCTGTGTCAAGTGCCCGTCCCGTGAGTGGAGGGTGAGAGTGACCCCGGGGCTGTCCCCGGGTGCCGCAGCCGTGGGACGAGAGTGGCGAAGGTGGCAGATGAAGCAGTAGGACAGAGCCCAGTTGTTTTTTTCCGTTCCTGCGTGGGTGGCTTGGGCCCAGCTTCTGCATCAGGAAACCTGCTACCCCTGCACTGGAGCCTTGGCAGCGCAGCGGGGGCGCAGGGCTCAGAGATGGAGCCGAGCAGGTTTGTTCTCGCTCACCTGTGCCACGCAGGAGGGCAGAAGAGGGTCTGTGCTGTGGGGCAGAGCCTGATCAATAGAGACTTTGGGGCGCAGCCGCCTACTGAGCCCCCCGGCAGGCACAGCGCCCACACCCCAGTGCGGTGCCCGCAGCCGCCTGCCAGCTCCACGGAGACTTCTCCTTCTCTTCCCCACCGGGTGTGTTTCCATGTTTGTTTTCTAACAGAGCTGCCCCAGGGGCTGCTTTGCCAAGCCCTTCCCGGGGTCCCGCCAGCGATGCGGGATGCCCAAACCCCTCGTGCCGCGGGCTCAGCCGCGGGACAGCGGTGTCACCACCACCGGCCCAGCAGGCACGAGGCGGGGGGGTGCTGAGCGCCCCGTGCCCGGGACCATCCGTGCGCCCCGCAGGGAGCCCGCGATCCGCGTTTGAGCTGTTTTGTTAAGATGGTTTTAATAATTTTTAGTATTAAACACTCGTCTGTGCAGCGTGTGGCTTCGTTTGCCGTTGGCGGGCGAGTCGCCGCTTCGAGGCTGGTGGCAGGGGTGGGCGCGGGGGGACGGCGGAGGGACACGGGGTGCTCGCAGGGACAGCGGCTCTGCCCCACCTGCAGCCACCGCTCGGACTCCATCATCTCAGAGGTTTATTCCAATTTTAATAAGTCTCCGATTCTGTGCTGCCCCATAACCGAGGGGGGTGATGCGGATGCTAAAATCCCCTCCCCACAGCCCATTGTCCCCTCCGGAGCGTCCCCAGCGTCACCTCCCATCCCCAACCCCGCGCCGGCCAGGCCTCCCCAGAGAAGGACGCGAGGCCACGCGTGTTAATGTCATTTTATTGCTCATTTGGTTTTGACTATAGAAAAAAAAAAAAAAACAAAAAAAAAAAAAAAGGGGCGGGGGGCCCGTGAACAATCGGGGCGTGATACGGGGGGGGGGGGCCGGGGGGGCCCGGCTGTGCTTTGGGTGCTGCCCTCGCCCCACGGCGGGGACGCTGCCAGCCCCACGGTGCCCACGACGGGGCGAGGGGGTTGGGGTTTAAGGCACAGCGGCGGCGAGGCCGGGGAGAGGGGGGGGCCTCGTGTGCAAAGGAGAGGAGGGGGCGCAGGGAGGGGAGAAGCTTCACATTAGCCCCAGGCAGAGGGGTCAGGGCAGGGGGCTGGGGNTGGCAAATAAAATAAAAAAAAAACCTCGAGGCGAGCGGCAAAACCGCCTGGGCCCCCCGGGCCCCCCGGGCATCCCTGATGGCGACGCGGCTGTGCCGGAGCAGGGCCCAGGGGCTCAGTCTGTGACGGACCCTGCCCCGCGTCCCCAAACACCATCGGGGTCCAGGCTGGGGGGGGGGAGTCAGCGCTCGCTCCAGGGCATCGCCAGCCCCCAGCCATCCCCTTGCCCCGCGTCCCCGTCCGTCAGTCTGTCCCCCTGGCCCCAGCGCGGACACGCTCGCCTCTCCCACCCGGGATGGCGGCATCGCTCCGGCCGCGATGGACAAGCTACTCACGGCCCCACGGCGCTGGAGTCCGGGTCGCGTGGCGGCTGCCGAGGGCGTCCCAGCACCTTGAGGTACGGAGCAGGCTCGTGTCCTCGGGGCGCAGCCCAAGCCCCGCGGCTCGTGCTTCGATCACGCCGAGGGCCGAGGTCCCAGCAGCCCCCGCCACGAGGAAGGGGCCACGCTGTGAGACGAGTCCCTGAACCATCGGCTGTGCGGTCCAGCCATCCCACAGTGGCTCTTGTGGGACCTTCCGCCACCAGCAAGTTGTCCAGGGCTGGTGGCAGCACCATGGGACGAGTGGCCACAGCCTCCCACCCCAGCTCCGTGCGGGGCAGCGAGGGGAGCGCACGGGGGGGGCCCCCCCAGCCTCCCCCGGGCTGGGCCGGCGCTAGGGCGGCGAGTAGCGCTCTATGGTCCGGGCGGCCTCGGCGTGGAGGTGCGGAGCCTGCGCCAGCACCTCGGCCGCTTTGTCCTGGCTCAGCCCCAGGTGCTCGGCCGTGAACTTGGCCAAGGGGTAGAGGCTCTCCATGGCCTTGGGGTCGCTGAGGAAGTGCGAGGTGTGGGAGAGCAGCTCGGCCGCCTTCTCCTGCTTGAGCCCCAGCTGGTCGGCGGTGAGGCGGGCCATGGCGTAGACGCTGTCGGGGAAGTCCAGCTTGGCTTTGCCGTCGGGGCCGGCCGCGTGCATCTTCATGTGGCTGATGAGGTTGCGCTGCTGGGCGAACTTCCCCCCGCACACCTGGCACTCGTAGGGCTTCTCCCCCGAGTGGATCCGCATGTGCTCGGTCAGCCGGTACTGCCGGGTGAAGCGCATCCCGCAGGCGTCGCAGGCGAAGGGCTTGAGGCCGAGGTGGCTGCGCATGTGGCGGGTCATGGTGCCGCGCTGCGTGAACTTCTTGCCGCAGATGGTGCAGGGGTAAGGCCGCGTCAGCCAGTGCGTCTTCTCGTGCTGCCGCAGCGTGGCCGGGTCCTTGTAGGACTTGTCGCAGGAGGAGCAGCGGTACGGCCGCAGGATGTCCCCGAGCCCCGCGCCGCCCTTGTCCAGGAAGGGCACGGCCTGCTCGGCCGCGGCCTTGTGGTAGAGCTCCTCTTCGTTGTGGGCCTCCACGTGGGCGTTGAGCTGCTCGGAGCTGGGGAAGCCCTTGCCGCAGGGGATGCAGACGTAGAGGTTGTCGCCCAGGCTCTCGGGCTCGTAGCCCAGGTGGTTGCAGTAGCGATCCAGCGCGTCGCCCGGCGAGGGGCCCTCGCTGCTGCCCGTCTCCTCGCTGGTGCTGTTGTCGGGCTCCAGGTCGTTGCTCTCCACGCTGGGGTAACGGGGCTGCGGGGCGGCGGGCGGCGACTCGGCCTTGTCCTCCCGCTCCAGCTCCTTCTCCGCCTCCCCCTCGTCCAGGTAAGGCCCCAGGGGCTCGTGCTTCATCCAGCGGAACATGAGCTCGCGGCCGTCGGCGCGGGGCAGCGGGGGCTCGGCGCAGGGCGACGCGCCGCGGAAAGGGTCGGGGGCGTGCGGGTGCCCCCCG
>WAAB01015202.1:8978-25077 GCA_013389865.1 Piaya cayana | reverse complement strand
ATGATTCTATGATTTTATATGCTAAGCACATCATATGGTATGGAATATCTCTTTGGTCAGCTGAGGACAACTGTCCTGTCTGTTTCCTCCCCCACCTTCCTGTGCACCCAAAACTTATTTGCTGGTGGGACGGTGTACAAAAAGTCTTGATATTGTGTGAGCACTGCTCAGCAGTTACTGAAACAACCCTGTATTATCAACACTGTTTTCATCACAAATCTGAACCATAGCACCATGTGACCAGGTCTGAAAAGAATTAAACCTACTCCATCCAGAATTAGGGCACTGACATTCATATAGCCTGAATAATAGTCATAACCGAGCTTCCAATGCTGATAAATGTATATTTTAATGCAAAGCAGATAATTTATTGCAAATTCATGGTTGTGAATTGGAGGACAGCAGTCAAAAAATAGGAACTCTTAAGATTTTACTGCCCTAGGCAAACCAAAATTAGTTCAGTCTTTCAGTACACCGGCATTAAGCAATTTTGTATCTAGATTTTCTTTCCTGGGGCAACTAACTATATGTTAATCTGTGTTAAAGGGTCACAGATCTAGCAAAAGTCTTTCACTTTGTAGACTGGTTAGCTGTTTGAAAATCACAGAAAAGAATGAAATAAAGTATCTTAAAACATGTAGGAGAACACATTTCTTTACATATATGTGGATTGCTTTTAACAGTTTCAATTGCATTCTTCTGTATAAAAACTGATAATTGGCCAGTTAGCATGCCAAATACATATTTCTGCCAAGTACTTCATTAAATGAGTACAAACCTAGTCAGACCACCACTTACAATTTTGTATTAGTAGCTTAAAGAGCTAAGTAGCTTAAAGAGCAATAACACAGAAGCTTTTGTTTTATGACAATTTTTCTTCTTGTTTCTTCTATGGAGACAGCAGAAATCTGACTTTCTCTTCAAAGCTTGCTCCAGTTTGTATTAAAAAGAAGTCTCCAAGCAAAATTGCATATTAAGGAGCTTTGTTTTGGAAAAGATTCTTTTGGAAAAGGCTCAGCCTGAAACAGTTCTCCAGAGTCCTGCATGACATCATTTAAGAAAGATTTATTCCTTATAAGATGCATCTAAGATAGCATCAACCTAAGTTGGGTAATTAAGTGCAAAATTATCAGGCTACTGTATGTGCCAAGTGACAATTCTCCCAAGTGACAGAGGACAGGACAAGAGGGAGTGGCCTAAAGCTCCACCAGGGGAGGTTCAGGCTCGACATAAGGAAAAAATTCTTCACAGCAAGGGTCATTGGGCACTGGAACAGGCTGCCCAGGCAAGTGGTTGATTCACCATCCCTGGAGGTGTATAAGGCACAGGTGGATGAGGTGCTGAGGGACATGGTTTAGAGACTGGTGAGAATGGTTGGACTCGATGATCTGGTGGGTCTCTTCCAACCTGGTGATTCTATGATCCTCTAAGTGACTTGTCAGAGGGCCGTAGTGCTTTTCTTTTCCCCAGGCTGCCCAATTTACTCAGGGAAATGAAACCTACACTCTGAGCAATCTGAGCTCCCACAAAAGATGCACTTAACAGATTTTCGCTGTACTAAAAAGGAAAGTGAAGGGAAGGTTTAGTTATGAAAACAAAACTTTCTGAAATTCCATGTTATGATATACATTTGTTTTAGGCAGTATAGCTGATTACACATTCACTATGTCAACTATAAGTATTACCAATATGCTAATAAATGAAACTACTGCATGGAACACTTACAATAATCTATAACGTGTTGATATAAAGTATTCCTGCATTGATGTTTATTTCTCTGTTAGGAATATACAAATTGGAAATAGCTTTTTATACACTTATTTTCAAAAAGCGCTGATCCAAAGAATTGCTACAGGATCAGTAAGTGACTAATCATTAAACGCAGTTGTGAATCCTGTCGTTACCTCTCTTGAACAGAACTGCCTCAAAAAGTTGACATGCCATATCACCATTCAAACTGCACTGCCAGTCAGAATGTTAGTACGTTTTAAAGTAATAATTGTGTTTTAATGACTTTTTTGTCTCCAGTTTCCACTTAATATTTGTTAGATTTACTATTTAAAAATGGAATAAGGAAGCTTTAATAAATGCTTCCATTTTATTTATGTGTGTTTGTATGTATGGAATTTATTAAGAACACAATATTTTGGGCAGGGTTTCTAACTAGTTTATAATCATTAATTTTTCAATGTGACTTAGTACAGGAAACGATCTCTAATTCTCTTTGGGCATCACTTTGTACTTCATCATCTCCTAATTGCATTAATAAGGGCTCATATTGAGAAACACATTATTATTTCAAGCAACTTGTGGAGTATTGTTATTGTGATGTGACAGTCGATTTAGCATTAGTAGTAGAACTTAAATTATGCTTCTCTTTATGCCCTTCTGCCTGAACCCTATGATTGGCATATTTAATGTAATCATACATTGTGGCGTGGTTGACCACTGCGAATATTTTTAGCTTCAGCCGTCCAATTAAGTATAAGGGAGCTGGGATCAAAATCTACCATACTCCTGATGCGGAATTACCTATAGCACTGTTAGGAAAATCATCGGAAGAAAAAGATTTTCTGCCTTCTAAAAATAGCTGGCTGGCTTAGAAAGATTACTAAATTTGGATTTCTTTAACAGCTTTCCTCACAAACGTAGTGAATAACAGGAATCCTGTAAGTAAAAGGCAGCTGAAACTGCATGTATATACAGAATAGTATTTACCTGCTGAAAAGGGTTCTGTTAGCTTAGGCTTCTGCTATTTTCCTGAACAAGACTGTCACAACCCCAGCAGAGCAGATCTGCCAAGGTGTCCTGTTGAGCCAGGCAGAGTGAGCGGGCTCCTGGGAACATAAAACCATTGTTTGGTGTCAGAAACGGGATATAGACTCTAAGCTGCTAGTAAATGAAATGCTTTTATAAAGATAGCTAATTTGTAAAAGGCTTGCGTTAATTCGGTGCTTATCATGAGTTATTATGATTTTATGCACCATTATCCTTTTTTATATTTGTTTAAATATCTAGCATATCCTACCACATGGTGTTTCAGTCCTTAGGGGGATGCTTGCAACTGGAGTTATTTTGTTCTCTGCTCTGTAAATCCTTTGATGTATCAGCTGAGAAAAGTTTAATGTTCTGATTTACAAATGAATGATGTGGCGCGGGCCCTTCCAGTTCTGCTAGGCTGTGGGAAAATACAATATTGCTCAATGTGCCAACAGGGAATTGTGTGAGCAGGAACGTATCCTCAGAAACAGAAAGAAAGATGACAAGATACTGTTTTCTCTGAAAGAAGGTGGAAGGTCTTGATTAAGCTTCATGAAACAAAACTCAAATAAAAAAAAAAAAAAAGAGGGGTTAGTGTACACAGAGATGACATACACAGCTTTAAATTTGAGTAAATAAAGTGATTCAGTTTATCTCCTTTGATACACAGTTTGTACGCACTCTATAGGTAGGTTTTGCACAACGGAAAAGCTAAGGTGTTGAGTATGATGACTGTAATAGAAGGGTTCTTCTGGACTACAAGTCACTTTTGCTTGAGGCTTTTAATCTGGTTCGCATGAAGGATCAGTAAAGCAAGACTCCTCCAGCTGCTGGCAGCACTAAAAACCATTTCATACATTCGTGCTTGCAGCAAAGTTCATATACGGTCTAACGAGAAGGGAAAATGAGACCAAAGGAGATGTGAAGAGTGAAAGTGGAAAAAGAAATGCAGCTGAGAAACTTCCGTAAGGATGAGAGAAAAGGGAGGGAAAGGTAAAAGACATTCAGCTCCCAATGCTGATGAGGGCGTATGAGAGGATAGGAGAAAGAAGCAATGTCGAAGGGCAGGACGGGAATTCAGATATTAAACGTGAGACAAAAGAAACTCTGACAGAACTGTGGATGCAGGAAGGAACAAAATTCACGTTTGTATGGGCAAACAGGAACAGGCCAGCTCTCTTTTTCTGTCTACACAGGATATGACTGTAATTTTGTCTGTAGTAAGATATGTTTTTGATAGATCTTGATTTTATTTCTGTCTATGAGAATGCTGCTTGTTGAGGCTTTTTGTCCTAGGGTTTCTAAAAAAAAATAAATAATTTATCTGGTGCCACACGTAGCTTAATTTGAGTAACAACTTTGAACAGCAAAATGGCAGACTCAAGTGAAACATTAAGATTTTAAATAGTAATTATGATTTCTATTTTCCATTTTACACTATTTCAGTAATGGCAGTGATACACATCTTTATTAGATTAATTTTATTGTCCCTCTTATCTGTATTCTCTATTTTTTTAGTGTACTCTTCTTATAAAAAATCACGTTAAAATGAATCAATCTTTTTGTAAAACTGCTCATAATGAACTAGAGACTGATATCCTTCAAAAAGGGAAACTAAGGCAGAATAAATTAGGGAAATTGCTTGACTCCCATTCATATTCTTTTCAAAATGTTCCATTCTCCTACATCATGAGATAGAAAAGTTTCTTTTAGAAAGATGAAAAAAAGCCTCTAAGCAACTAGGTTCCAGGGAAACATTTTACTAAATTATCAGTGATGGGCATACAGTAGTTGATAAGCATGAAAGCCTGTATTTAGACCAATTGATGTCTCAAAAGCGCAATTGTGAGTAAACGTACAGTTTCGGTGTCTCTTCTGTAATTCAGTAATTGCATTTAAAGTGTTCCTTTGCCTGTAAATAAATACTAGATGCAGAATGAAATACTTGAACTTATTTTTGTGCATTGCAAAGGAAGGAGGGCAAGTGGTGGATAAGCTGCAAGTTCAATGAAACTTGGTTTTACGTGCAAAGCTATTTGACTTGATGGCAAAAAAGGCTGCTCTGCATCTGCTCAGGTTCTTTTCCAAGCTGAAGAAGCCTAGAGTGGGATGGGATGTTGGGGTATGTGTGCCAGGTTGTGCTTTCCAGCAGGTGGTCAGCAACACCAGGGAGCCAGTTTGTCCCCAGGGGCTAATAAGCCCAGGCAGTGACCAAGAAAAGCAGTGAAAACAGGGCATGAAAACAGGGTACAGAGGCACAATGCCAGTGAGGCTGTGCACACTTCTAGATTAGGGTGTGAGTAAGCATCTTGCCACCTCACAATCAAATGAACTGAAGCAAAGTGGATCCCTGTCTCACGGGGGGCTCATCATATCCTTTCATCGGAAACAGTCTTTTCTGCAAGTGGATAGATGGACAATGTTCAAGGGGGAAAGGAATTGTATGAGGTTCCCTTGAACTAGCAAACAGACACAGCAGAGGAATTGAAGAGTTTAAATATGAACTTGATCATTTAGCACAATCTTGTAGAGAGGTAGCCATGATGTTTTATGTAAACTTTATTTGCAACCTTAAGCGTCTCAACAGAACAGTATGATGATCTCCACAGAGCACTATCTCTGTTTAATTACTGTTTCCTTACAATCATTACTGACTGGGAGGTGATTTATAAATCATTTCAGAGTGAAGCATTTGCATTTTGATGGTGGTTTCGTCAACTCATAAAGTAAAATTCACACATCCAAACAGAACCCTCGTGTATCTTTTACTGCATACAGCGGAATATGCTAATTTCTAATCTGGCGGCATGTGAGGAAAAGGTGACTGAAATTACTGTGTAATTGGGTTTGTCATCTTTAAAGACTGAGCTACAGATCTGCTCCTACATCTGCAGGATCTCAGGCTTGACTTGTTCCAGATTTACATTTCCTACCAGATGCAGTGCCAAATAACCCTGCAGTGAACGAGCATTGAAATACCTCCTAGTATATTTTCACAGAATTTTACTAGGGCAGTTCAGCACTGTGTGATGTTAAAAGTAAATAAATAAAAAAAAAAGAAAACAAAGCAGCTGTGCAATAACTTAATGCGCTGCTATATATGAATTATTCATGTGCAAACCAATTCCTCTTAAAAACTTATGATTCAGTAAGAATTATATAGGTCAGAAAAAAATGACTAGGATATGAAGCTAATGTCAACAGTAAATGCTACAATGCCTGAGTGTTAGGTATGGTATTATCTTTTTCCTGCCTGATGGCTGTCGTTCCCATTAACTTGATCATAATCCAGGAAAAAAAACACCCCTGTCTAAAACCCTGAGGGTCCCAGACTGATTCATTCGGACTTTTAATAGTACATACAATATAGAAGTTTCAGTTAAGCAGCTTTCTTTTCAAACATAGGTGGACAAGGTGTTGAGGATGCTCTTCTTTCATATGACTCATAGAATCATAGAATCACCAGGTTGGAAGAGACCCATAGGATCATCGAGTCCAACCATTCCTATCAAACACTAAACCATGTCCCTAAGGACCTCGTCTACCTGTGCCTTAAACACCTCCAGGGAAGGCAAATCAACCACCAAACTGGGCAGCCTGTTCCAATGCCCAATGACCCGTTCTGTAAAAAACTTCCTCCTAATCTCTAACCTAAATCTCCCCTGGTGGAGCTTGAGGCCATTGAGCTTGACTCATCTCAATGTAGTGGAACTGTCTAAAAATTTAATATGCAGTAAAGCTAGCTGTCTGCGTTCTTTGTACAGCTGAACATTGATAAAGGAAATCATCAGGTCAAATTTGACATATTTAAAATAATAATAGTACTACTACTACTAATAATAAGTACAAGATGTAACAAGCACCTTTTCTTTTCTAACTGCAAGCAATATTTCCTACTGCAAGTGTAGTTTTGAACTAGTAAATAATGGAATTGCTGATTTATTTTTGTGGAGTGCCCGATGTATTATAAAACCGTGAGATGACATCTTCGCTTTCTTAATATAATTAAAAATATTCATTGATTGCAATAGAAGCCTGACAATTGGCAATTAGATGAAATTGCTGTGTGATTCCCTGGACTAATTTAGCGAGCTCTTCTTTAACAATACTTATTCAGACGTGAACTGCATGTAAACACAGCAACTGCTGTACTGCTTGTAAGGATAGAAACTTGGTAATCACTGGTGCCCTTATCTTTATAACATAAATCAAAGAGTATTATATGGAGACCTGACCAAAACAAACAAAATGGATGTGACTGAATCGCATATTTTTCCTGCACAGTGATACATTCTGAACAGAAACAAAAATGCCAACAGCTCAGTTATTAAGTCAGTGTTGAGTATTATGGCGATTATTTGAATTCTGTCCTGCAGAGCATAGAATAAAGTTGTTTTTTCCATATTCTGTAGAGTGTACGCATCATTAGCTCCTGAGTATGAGAGAGGGAGCACAACAGCAACTCTCCAGTACCGTTTGGTTCAGGCTCCAAAGTGATGTAGAATAGCTTATGGATGCACAACTGACTCGTGCAACCCTACCAAGGCTTGAGGAGCTGAAACTCCTGCAGGGTTAGATGCTGTGTGTTAAGCAGCATCTGCATGGGAAGTTTTCAGGGTAAAAATTAGGAAGTTAGATAAACTAATTCCATGTGCCCCTCTTCTGGGCGTTGAGTTTTATGTGATATCTGTTGCTTTTTTTGCAGATATTTAAATACTATTTTCAAAAGTGATGTTGACACTTAAATTCCTACATCCCACTTACCTTCCCAGGGAATGCAGCGATAACAATAATGAAAGAGTCAAAGGCTGTCAAGACAACTGTAAATGTAACCACATAAGGACATGTTTTTCTCAGTGTTTTGATTTCTGTGACTGAAGGCCTCAAGTTGCTTTGCTTCTTTCACATTTCACCTTTCCAGCATTCAATAAAACTGAAATAAAGAGAAATTTGCATTCATTTTAGCAAAAAGATTGCCATATGATACCCAAGGCATTTTGCAGTAGATTCACAAAAACCACTTGGTTTGTGAAATGCAGCAGTAGTCCAATTTAATTTCCGAAGAGAATATGCCAGAAAATAATTTGCAGAACTGAACAGGCATTGATTTGTTGATGAAAATAATCCTAAAATGTAATTATCTTTCATGAACTCAGTAGCTTCCTTTTCTGTTTATGTTGTACGCTTACACTTGGTAATACAGTGAATGACAATTCCCAAGATCTGTGAGACTTACTAATATGATTCCTCAATCACCAGCTCAAGGAGTTTTGCGATATGGAGAAATGTAAAATTCATGTGTAGGAAACTATGAAGGGCATCCCAGAAGAATTGAAATGCTTGAACTTCTAGACTGAGTGATTCACTGTCATACCTGCTGCATTAAAGAATTTTCTTCTTTTCCAAAAGCTCACGGTAAGCCTTTTCTTATGGAAAAAAAAGCAATAGAGGAGTTTATGAGGGGACTGGCTGGATTCTTTTGCAGAATTCTTCTTGTGCTCTTCTCCTGCACAACTGTTGTTTCAGTGGCACCGGCAGATGTGCCAGGGGGGTTGCTGAAGTGGGGTGATAGGGCTTCTTGATGCTTCCAAGCACTTCTAAGTCACCTAAGAAATGTTTCTTCAGCAGAGAGAATAGAGCAAGAAAGTGGCTGATCCTGATCTTGTGCTGTTCACAGATGCAAGGGAGGGAGTTGGCTAACAGAGAAATTCAAAGAAAATAAAAGTAGTCTAAAAAAACCGAAACAAGAAGCGCAGAGTGGTAATGTGGTTCAGCAGAATGTTAGCTCTGATCTCAGGCAGAAGCTATGATTATAGCATGAGAGTAAGCAGTTTACTTGAGAAGAAACGAAGATGAAATGACAGAGCCAGAAAATAGGATCACACAGTAGACAATCACTTTTCGAGTGCAAACAAATTATATCCTAAATGGATTTCAGTGCTTTGCATGTTATTCTGGAATTCGACTTCAAGAAAACTGGCCAGAATGTTCTAATATATATTCAAATATGAGATATAAAGAATCACCAGTATTGAGAAGACTGACACACTGTTGCTAATGGAAGTATAAGTAGAAGAGATAGATCAGATATTTCTCCGAGAACATTTCCCTACATTCCTTTGCAAAGAAAGGTCGTTTTGTCTTGTCTTTGCTCACATAAGCAAGTCTATCTGTACTCAATCATCTCAGAAATTTTCTTAGTACCTTCTCAGGTTTACAAATAGTTTCATAGGCCCCTCCTTATTCCTGAGTTTAACTTCTTCCTGGCTGGAGAATAGCCTGAAACTTGAAGTGACTTTTTGTTAAAATATCGTATTTTAAATTTAGAAGGTAGATGCTGTGGAATTTCCAAACATACTGTGAAATTGGGATTGATTATTTTTTACTTGACTGAAATTTTAAGACTATATTATTATTTAAATTTTTGTGCAGCATATGTTATGGTTTGCATGAAAAATATGGCTAAAGAAGTAATATGCAGGAAAACAGTCTTTGGACACTATTGTATTAGAATTCACTTACTGGGATGCAAAAAATTAGACAGCTGTCTTAAGTGAAAATTATTCCGGGAACCAACTTCCATGTAATTAATTTCAATTGATTGATCTCTTAGGTTATTGGTATCTTGCTTTGTTCTCAGTCAGCAAACATTTCAGGGTTGTTAATCCAGTATGATCTATGGAGTGAACACTTCATTTTTTTGAGTTAATTAGAAGTTTAAAGGAGATTGGGTTAATTATGGGTTCTTGTATAGCTTTCTACAGTTAATGAAACTCCTTCTGAAGGACTTATGTGAGAATGACCTATTTTTAGTGTTTTATTTGTTAAATATGATAGTGAAGATATCATATTTATAGATAAATACATAGAAAGTGACTCCTTTCTATGTATTGTAGAACTCACACTTGTAATTTAGAGGCACTTTTGCTTAAAGGGCTTATTTTATTACCGATCACACCTGGTAAACTTTTCTAATTTATTGTTGTTTTGAGTCACTTGCAATTTCTCGTCTTTGGAGAAATTTCATTTGGAGAACAGAAAAAGGAATGTGTTCTAATACATTTTAGGTGTGAATATATTTAATCACAGACATANGAAAATTATTCCGGGAACCAACTTCCATGTAATTAATTTCAATTGATTGATCTCTTAGGTTATTGGTATCTTGCTTTGTTCTCAGTCAGCAAACATTTCAGGGTTGTTAATCCAGTATGATCTATGGAGTGAACACTTCATTTTTTTGAGTTAATTAGAAGTTTAAAGGAGATTGGGTTAATTATGGGTTCTTGTATAGCTTTCTACAGTTAATGAAACTCCTTCTGAAGGACTTATGTGAGAATGACCTATTTTTAGTGTTTTATTTGTTAATGCTCTGATAGTGAAGATCACTCTTCTATATAGACTCCTTTCTATGTATTGTAGAACTCAAACTTGTAATTTAGAGGCACTTTTGCTTAAAGGGCTTATTTTATTACCGATCACACCTGGTAAACTTTTCTAATTCATTGTTGTTTTGAGTCACTTGCAATTTCTCGTCTTTGGAGAAATTTCATTTGGAGAACAGAAAAAGGAATGTGTTCTAATACATTTTAGGTGTGAATATATTTAATCACAGACATAAATATATACCAAGAGCTATTTATGTTAGTAACAATAAGAATGTAGAACATGAAAATACAACCACCTCTGTTCAAACATAGCATACATAAGGTTTTTTATCTCACATGCCTGTTACCCCATCTACCATATTATGGTTTTTGGTGGCAACTAAACAGTTTGGACATATCTGATCTCTGCTTTGAAATTAAGGAACCACTAACAGCTCCTCTTTTCACCCATGAGCATGAGCTTACAATGCTGACCCGGTCTGTTCTGCCAAGTAACAAGAGACAGGACAAGAGGAGATGACCTCAAGTTGCATCAATAGAAGTTTAGACTGGGTATCAGGAAAATTTTTGTTCACCAAAAGGGTTGTTGTCAAGCATTGGAACAGCCTTCTCAGGGAAGAGGCTGAGTCACCATCCCTGGAGGTTTTCAAAAGACACGTAGATGTGGCGCTCAAGGACATGGTTTAGTGGTGGCCTTGGCAATGTTATATTAAGCGTTGGGGTCCGTGATCTTAAAGATCTTTTCCAACCTAAATGATTCTATAATTCTGCGATTCTTAACTGATCAATATTTTTCCAGGCTAAAACTTTCACGGAATCAGTGTGTAAGAGAATAGAATTGCAATCGGAAAATGGTAGATTTTGGCAGACAGCATTCTGATTTCAGAATAAACTAGTTTGATGGTGGTGTCATTCTTATACAATAAGGAAACCAATGAGGTGCTTTGAAAACATTTATGATTTACCAAGCATTACTGCAGTCACCTGTACAATTTCAAGTGGAGCCAAAAGCAGGCTATAACACAACAGAAGATAGAACAGATGTAGACAAGCAAAATCCAGTGTTTTTTTCTGTGAAATTCATTGGGCAGAAACATTCGTTTCAGTGTAATTCACACGGTTTATTAAATTCTTGTCAGTTCTTCTATTTCCCTTTGTGTGGTTTATTAGCATTCATTACTGCAGTGTTTAGGCACTTACCCATACAAAACCCCTTTGAGTTCTCTGTGCCAATAGACAAATACAGATTTAGATGGAATTAATTTGTATTAAGAATTAGGTACATTTTTTCTCATAATCTTAATTTTAACAATGTAAATAAAAATTTTGCTTTCCTAATAGTAGGAGCTAGAAGTTTTATTCATAGAATCATAGAATCACCAGGTTGGAAAAGACCCACTGGATCATCAAGTCCAACCTTTCCTATCAATCACTAAACCATGTCCCTCAGCACCTCATCCACCCAACTTTTAAACACCCCCAGGCAACGTGAATCAACCATCTCCCTGGGCAGCCTCTGCCACTGCCCAATGACCCTTTAAGTGATTTTTTTTTTTTTATTTTTTAGCTTAACCCTCCCCTGATGGAGCTTGAGACCATCGCTTCTTGTCCTGTCCCCTGTCACCTGGGAGAAGAGGCTATTCCTTATGTTGCTCTGTGAATGTTAGAAGATTTTACTTTTAGTTTCTTCAGTTATGCATTCATGATGTTTTTCCAAGCAATGTTATTAATGGACTACATACCTTACATATCTTTTCTCAACATTAATATCTAATAATGTCTTTGTTCTTGGTTTCTTACAGATTATTATTTTTTTTTCTCATAATAGAGGCTTTTCTTTGGTACTCATATATATGAACAGCATATATATGACTATTAATGCATCCCATTCTGTAATTTCTCAGTCAGACCTGAAACACAGATCTACCAAGCCAGGGGCAACCCTAGCAAAACTAATGTGCTCCGAGGAAAAGCAAGGGAATACTTTGTAGGTATTCTAGGAATCTCCGAAGTGCTATACATGTAGGAACAACTGATGAGAAGCAAAAGGAGTATATTTTATTATTACACAGTTGTACTTAATGTGAGATTAATATTTTAATGTTGAGGGAAAGGTTGTAAGAATCCTAAGCAGAAATATTTCTTTGTCAAGGAAATAAAGGGGAATACAGAACAAAAGACTACTATACTAAAGAAAAAACAGGTCCAACAAACTTAAGTAGACACTTACCTAGAATTTTTTTCAGAATCAATAGATCTTTTAAATGAAAACTATTTTTATCCTAGTCTGTTACTGATACAAGCAAGAAAGCCTCTAAAATTATGGATTGATGGAGTAAATAGAAAAACATACTAAGCATAACAAATTACAGGCCTTATGAGGAACGGCTGAGAGAGCTGGGGGTGTTTAGCCTGGAGAAGAGGAGGCTGAGGGGAGACCTCATTGCTCTCTATTTCTTTCTACCTGAAAGGAGATTGTGGAGACAAGGGTAATGGCCTCTTCTGCCAAGTGACAGGGGACAGGATGAGAGGGAATGGCCTCAAACTCTGCCAGGGGAGGTTTATGCTAGACATACGAAAAAGTTTTTCACAGAAAGAGTCATTGGGCATTGGAACAGGCTGCCCAAGGAGGTACTTGATTCACCTTCCCTGGAGCTGTTTAAGGCACGGGTAGACGAGGTCCTGAGGGGCATGGTTTAGTGTTTGATAGGAATGGTTGGAGTTGATGATCCAGTGGGTCACTTCCAACCTAGTGATTCTATGATTCAAAGAGCAACAGAAGTTGATTATTGATCCAAGGAAAGGTATTTTGTTTTCCAAACTGTTACAATTTCAAAGTCAGTTTCTGGTGTGTTTAAGATGATAATGAAAAAACAACTTGATCTTCTGCCACTTTTGAAGTTAGAGGCAGAACTTCCATTGTTGCCAAAATGACAAATTTCTCCTTGCTGGCAGTGCAATAAATCACCCGAATATTTAGAGCTTGATCCAAAAATGAAGTGGCATTGGCTATATCTATTCACTAAGAAACTTTGAAGATAACAGTATGTCTTTAATTTTCACCACTTATTCTTCAGGGAATGATCCTTGATGCTTGGTTGCTGATTCGAGTCTGTGTAGTTTTCTTTAAAGAGAACAACCAAACAACACTTTACATTTAAGAAAGTAGATGAAGGCATAGTTATCTTTAGGTCCTATTCCAGTTTAGGCTTAAGATGTCAGCCAGTTTCTTAAACCCTATGAAGTATTAATAAGAAAACGAAGAAGTAAAGCTTAAAGCTTAAGTGAGACACTAACTAAAGGAACATTTTAATTTTGTATACGTATACATTATATATGCATGCAATTTCTTATGCTTTGTTTGCATGGAATAAGATTTTTATTTAGAATGTGCTAATTAATGTGGCAGAAAAGCTTCCCTTTAAATTCTAATGTAAGGTTTTGTCTAAAGTGTAACGCTAATTTGCTTGATGGTCCAGGACAACATGTAAAAAGGAACTTGATGTTAGTAACTTCTCATGAGGATGACTAGAATTATGAATCAGTGGTCTTTTATGCTGGCTGCAACTGTAGACTCAACTGCCTTAATCAACAGCTACTGATTGAAAAGAAGGGTACAGAACTAAGCAGAGTTTTCCTAAATATTTTGAGCAACTGATGCATCTTGGAAATATAACATGTAGGATGCAATTAGGGCTAGCATCCCAGAATTATCTGAGCTACATAGGCTCAAGACTTACCTTTCTTACTTATGAAAAGCCCATTACCTATAGGACAAGAGTTAAGTGAATAAGATGCTTTTCAGAAATTGCATACTGTGGTCTATCTTCATGTAAATGACCTAGTGAAGGAAAACTCTCAATCCTTTCACAGACAGAGTTTTAAAAGTATTGATGGAAGGGGTAAAACCACTGATTTGTGCCTGTAATTTCTGTTGCCATCAGGAAAAGGCTCCTACATGAATTGCAATTTTTACTTCTGGCGATTGGCTTCTGCTTTTCTTTCTTTCTTTTTTTTTTTTAAATTTTAAACTCTAAGAAGATTCTTTCTTCATTGCATAATTCATCCCCACAGCTATTTCTGTTACCTTTAATAGTTTAGCAGTAAACCCAATTTCCTCTGTTTTTCTCTATCTTCATGCGCATTTGCCGTACCTATACATAAAGTACCGTTGCTTTAACATTCTTCCTAAAGTTTATCAGAATCATTTTTTTCTTTATATTCAAAGGATCAATCAGCTATAGTAGGACTGTTCTCAAGAGAAGTTCAGCAGATGAAAACCAGAGAAATGCAGAGAGCAGGTTTAAAAGAAACTAGAGAGGAGCATGAACCAGTTAAGCCACAGGGCACATCGAGTCAAATAAACACAAATTAAAAGATGGGAATGTAGTTTCAAGGTTTCATAGCTGTTTTCTTGAAAATCATTGAAGAAGGAAATACTCCTGTTATTAGAAGACATGTGATTGAAGTAGACATATAAAAACAGGTTGTTGACAACTAGCAAGAGTTCTTTAAACAAGTGTATAGAAACCGGTTGAAGTGCTGTGGCTATTCTGTCTCCTTATTTATGTCATTCTATTTCCTGACACAAAAGTTCTGTAGTTTGCAACAGGTAAGTCTCTGGTACAACTGAAATATGTGGCCAGTTAAAGTACCTTCTTCACAACAAAGTGTAAAGAAGGAACCTTTTGGAAAATTCAGAATCAAACAAATTGAGAGTTAAGATTGCCAAGTTGCAACAATACCTTTGTAATATCAGGAAGATAAAATCCAAGCGTGAGAAATGAAAATTACTGTGGAAAATGCACGCCGATTAAGTGTGCTGATATATTCTTTTATTAAGCGAACAAAATTAATCCAAGTGCCTTCCAATTGATTATGGAGAAGCGTAACAGTAACCGGTGTAAGTGTATTGCTCATGGATGATCCATTTAGCAAGGGCTACGTCGTTAACTGTCAGTTGCTGGAGCTGAGACTTCAGACAGTTGTTTCAAAGAATGAAATCAGTTTGCTAATGCCTAACCTTGTTTTACTCTGCACTCCCATTCACTGGCTTATTAAAGATGCAAGTGTATAACCTGGCAATATCTTCCAGATTCATCTGAGGGAAGCAAATGTTCAGTGTTTAATAGCTCACTGGTGGGGCCTGGGGTCAGAAAAAGATGCTCAAATGGAGGTCTTAGACGTAAGGAAACAAACCATTGCGGGTGACTTTTCAGTTACTATTTTATGAAAAGATTAAATAAAGATATGTTTTATGCATGCTGTGAGTCCAAACTGATTGTTCCAGACTGAAGTCAGAGATAGCCTTTCTACTTCACTGTTAACAGATAGCTGCTAACACTTTGGAGTTTTGCAGATCGAGGTCTCTCCACCAGCTGACACTTCTCCTGCTTATTTGTGGTAGAGCCCCACGAGTGAACAGGCTGTTATTCCCACAGTACAGCCCCTTTGGCAATACTTGAAATGATTGAAAAGGTATTGGGAAGCAAACTTCGGATACCGGTATTGCAGGTAGTAAATACCACAGCATGGCTGGAAAAGGCAGGCTGAGCTACCTTTTCGATCATCTGATCGTGACTAGAAGCTGGATACACATTTGAGTGTTATCTCATGGATTACTTTTTTTCTGGTTTGTAAGTGATTTTAGTGCATACAGTTATGCATATTGCACCCTATGTGCCTGTCGTGATTATGTCTATAGTTATAAACATGTAAATGTATATCCAGGCCATTTCTTGGTGATGGTCTCTTAGTCTTGTTTAACTGAATGTGGTGATCATGCCTCCTGTTCCCCTCAAACACCTCTACTTGCCTTCTTAGCTGAAGGAGGGAATATGTATCACTGATCTATACCAGCACAGTGCATCGAATGCTTTCTACAAAACACCGCAGTTCACACAGCTCAGTCACACAGAAGTAAATTCATCATCCAGGATGGTCCCACTCTT
>WAAB01015201.1:0-17603 GCA_013389865.1 Piaya cayana | reverse complement strand
AATTTTTTTTTTTTTTTTTTTTTAGTGAAAGGAAGACAAGTAGAGCATAGTTGATTTGGGTTTTTTTTTTTTAATTTCCATCTAGAAAGAGTCTCAGTTTTCTCCATGCATTAACAGTGAATTTATGTGTAATATTGACTTCTTATAGTTGTTTTCAGGCATACGCCTTATATATTTGCATTCTCTTGTTTTCCTTCACTCACATCAGCTTCCATACATACTTGAATGAAACCCCACTGTGTATTTCATATGGAAGGTTGAGATGTAAAGCTTCTTTATACACCCCTTCATGCAATTTTACTAGAGTTCTTTCTTTTAATCTGTAGCAGATTGAAATTTATTAGAATCCTGGAAACTGGAAGAAAATTAAAGCTGTTAATTTTTCATTTAAAACAATGGAATTCATACTTTTTGATTCCACTCTTCTTTTGGGTTCTATCTATAAATTCTGTAATAAATCACAGTGACCAAAAATGCATTTTTAGTATTTTTTTCTTGTATCTAGCCTTGTTTTTAAAGGAGGCTGTCAGACATGAGGAAAAATATTGAAGAAATTATTGTGAATATATTGAAAAATCTTAACTAAACCTTCAGAATTTAAAAGAAAAAACAACAAAACAACTTGATGTAGCTATTCCCTTCAGTGTAAATATTTTTCTAAAAATGCTTTCAAGCATGCAAATACATATAAGGAAACACAGCAAATTCAGCAACAAATCACTGAAGATATGAAACTGTAAAATGAGAGCAGAAATGCTAACAAGATACTCTTAACTTCCAGGAGATTTATAAGCCCTAGGAATGAAATAGTAAGTGTTAGTCAAATAGACATTGTTAAGCAACTACAAGGAGGAGAACAGGGGAATAAAAAAACTGAAAAATACTGTTTCATGAAGCAAAGACTTTGTGCATCTGTGGTCTTTCAGAAGATGTAGTGTTAATTTCTGTACTTCCTAAACACACTATCCCAACCTTTATGAACTTTCTGAATTTTCAGAAGTGTTTTCATAGAAGTATTTCCATAAATTTTCAGTAATATTGAAAAACATTTACACTAGATATCTCTGAAATAAAAACTGTCACATACAAAACAGGGGAAAATGATGTATTCTAAGTGTAATCTTTCTTTATAAGCACCATACTATGCCCTATTTGTGATATATTTTCCCTAATAATCAGTCACAATACAGTAGGTATGAGGAACAAACTTAAGACAGCTCAACATATAGCTCTTTCTTAATCTGACTGAGAACATGTTTAAATGTTAGGTCAGACTTGTCTATCAGTAGACATTAAAATGTCTGTGATTTTAATTGACTTCCAAATTTTCTTTGAGATATGACCTCATCACTTTTTCCACTCCTTATGTGTCACAAAATCTAGACTATAATGAAACTAATGACTAAAGTATCATAGGTGCCGAAGCATAAATTCTTGAAGTTTCATGATGCTACTGTTCAGTGTAATTAATAACAATTTGATTTTAGTTTGCAGCTTTACTTTCACTAATCCATAACACATGATAACTTAAAACTATGGAAAGTTGTGTGAGTCAAATATGTTAAAATTCTTAAATTTTCTGCTCAAACATTGACTCTGTCTGCATAACAAATAATATAGTGCAATGCCAATATGGATCACTTGATCAAAGTAATTTTAAACACACAAGCTTTAACATTCTTAGGCAAAGCTCAAGACTTTTACTTTAGACCTACATATAATTCAGCCCTTCGTCATGAATGTCCTAACCATTCATAGCACTTGAAACTGTTATTTCATTCTATGTTAGCTGTAGAAACAAATTTCTACACACTGTGGGAAGAGTTTTAGGTTAGTTTCTTCCAAGTTTGTATATATCACAATAACTCTTCAAACCCAGTGAAAGTGCTTTACATGCTCAGGGAATTCACTTCAAAACTGTTCTGATCCAGAACATTAGAGCTAATGTAGTTATTGTGGAATATTCAGATAAGACAAGTGTTTGTAAGTGTGTTAGCTATTTAAGCTGAAAAAAAAATTAGATAATTTAGAGAAGATGGAGTTCTCTGGTTTCTCACTGTCTTTCATAATTATGGGCGTGGGCACATGTTTTAGAGTGGTTCTTCAAATTCTGTTTAATTTTGCATAAAATAAGATGTGTTAACCCGTGGGTTTATTTCTGTGGCCTCAGAGGGCACTTGTGGTGGCTTAACTTTGGCAGACTCTCTCCCTCACCTCAACAGGACAGAGGAGATAATAAGACAAAGAAGTTTGTGGATCAAGATAGAGACAGGGAGGTCACTCAGCAATTACTGTCACAACAAAACAGACTTGACTTGGGGAACATTAATTTAATTTATTTCCAAATAAAAACCAGTTGGATGCTGAGAAACAAAGACAAAATCAGAATCACCTTTCCCTCATCCCTCTTGTCTTCTGACAGTAACCTTCAGTCCTCCATCTTATGCCACTCTTGGCATAAGGCAGTGGGGAATGGGGCTTGCATTCAGTTCATAACAGCTCCTCTGTGCTGCTTCTTCCTCCTTAAACTGTTCTCCTGTTCCATCATGAGTCCTTCCCAGGGAATACAGTATTTCATTAACTGCTTAAGTGTGGATCCTTCAAGGGCTGTAGGGGAATCTCTGCTTTGTGAGCTGAAGCACCTCCAACATCTCCAGCACATCCTCCCTCCACATTTTCACCACCCTTATTGTTTACAGGATTATTTTTCGCACTTTTTACCCCCTCCCTCATTCCTCTTTTCCACATCTGCTGTGTGGCATTTTTCTGCCATTTCTTAAATATGTTTTCTGAGAGGCACAACTGTCTTGGCTGAGGGGCTCAGCCATTTAAAATGGCTTTGAGTACTTGAAAATGTGTAAAAATATGGGGGTTTATGTCTTATTCTAACTTAGAGACCTGGCTGCAAGGAACTGCTTGGTAGGTGAAAGCAACATTTTGAAAATAAGTGATTTTGGAATGTCCCGGCAAGAGGATGATGGCGTGTACTCATCATCAGGCCTCAAGCAGATTCCTATCAAGTGGACTGCTCCAGAAGCACTCAACTATGGTAAGGATATACCTGTATCTTGTTACAAAAAAATGTCAAATATAGCTTACGGGTCACCAGGACTACACCGTGAGCAATATTTGGGTATATATACATATTCTTTGTGCCCAGATAAAATCAATAATGTTTAAGATAATTCTGATATTTCAGTCTTATTTAAATTATGTATAAAGTACTGGTTTGCCTTCAAAACAAATAAGGCAGCAACACCAAAATTGCTGCGATGCGGCAAGAAAATAATGCTTTGGTTATGTTGCTGACGCATTCTAGTAGACTACCTAGTCAGTCATCTAAATCATAACAGTTAGCAAAATAAGTGGAAAGTTCTGCATATTTATGGTAGTGATTGCTTGAGCACCTCCTTGAAAACAGGAGAAAGTGTTAACATACTAGAACACTCTGTTAGATAAATCTTTGCATTGGAGAAGACTACAGTCACTGATTTATATTTTTTTAACTGCAGCTTTTCTTTATCTGTGTTTTTATTTATTGCTAGACTTGTTATCCTTGGGGAAAAAAATCCATTTTTTTCACATTGAGGGAAGTAGTCCATACTATGTAGGTAATAGTGGAATAGAAGAGAAACAAGAAACAGCTGTATTTAGCATTTTAACTTAGATGAAACTAGAAAAATAAATTCTTAGCAAAGAGGGCTGTGAAGCGTATTAAATTAACAGGACTATGAGATGTAGTTTTCTCAATCAGTTCTTTAGCTGAGTTCTTAGGAATAAAAATCTTTTAAATTCTGTGTGAAGTGTCTAGAAATATTTTTGCCATTTCTTAATTTTTTTTTTAAATCATACATCAGAAATCATAAGATTGTGACTTAAAACTGATAGCAAAGTGCTTTCTCTCATTAGCAGTCTTGCAGAAGTTAATGCCATAATACAATAAAGCAGATCTTCCTTTTGGAAGGCTAATAATAAATTTAATTACAGTAACTGATGCTGTATTATCAGTTATCCCAATGGGTGTTAGTGTTGCTGGCATTCACTGGGGAACACACTTTTCTATTTTGGGTATTTGTTCCACTATCAAAGATACTTTGAATGTTAATTTTTGTTAATTTAGAAGTGTGTACAGTTTATATAATCCTTCATAGCTGTATCTAGTCCAATGGACTACAATAAGCAGTACACATGTTCTTGTGGTAACATCTTCACTTTGTACTTTTGAGTCTCTTTTCTGCATAGGACAGGAGAGGAAAGGGTAGTTGTTTAACATCTACTATTTTGTGCTTCTTAAAATGCATACATTCTCTAACAGTTTTAAGTGATTTTCTCTAGTGTTAGGAAAATAAGCACTCTCAAACATTTGTTAATATGTTCAGAAGTATACTATTCAACTTTCAAAATGTTGTAGAAGGTTTCTGTGTGTTTTTGAAAGATCATTTTTTCCACTGTCTTGAAAGATGTGAGTAAAAATAATATGTTTGGGTTTTACCATTCGCTATCCTAATAATATAGTTGTAAGGATCGCATTAATTTGTATAGGTAAGGCTGATATCAGGGTGAAATAGAACTAAGTATACAATATTTCAAAACCAGTTGGCATCCACTGTCCACGTGGTGAGGTTTTTCATGGCAAGATTCAAGATTTGGAAGAAAATGAGGAATAGGGTTGTTTGGCCATTTCATGAATGATATAGTGCTTAGGAAACTGTGTAAAACTTATTTTTTAGTCACTTCTGGATTTGCTGTATAAGACAAATTAGTAGCAGTCACAGAAAGATTTTAAAAGAAAAAAAAAATGACAGAAGCTCTGAACTCTTGAACCTAGTTTAAGGCAAATGGAGTGATAAAGGAGTTATGTCTGAAGTCATAAGCAAAATTCTGATGTCACTGGAGCCTGAGGGAGATTGCACCTTCGGTGGTTGCTTTTCAGTGCCATTCCATACCTTTATTTTTTCTTGGAACTATATGATTTCTATCACCTCCAGCAAATGGAAAAAATGTTTGAAAAGCTTCTAATAAAATTACTTATTTAGGCCAAGTGTAGGGTACTTTTCCTTCCTGTTCTTTCAAAATTAAAATACACATTTAGTATATATGTTTTTGCAGTACAACATTTTGACCTGCTTGTCATGTTAATAAATTACCATGCGGAGGGGGTTAATTTTGAATAAACAGGCCTTTCCCCCCTCCCTCCCCCCCAGATAATGTCACAGTCGAAAAGATAATTAACTGTGCAGAACTTTCAGTTTCTTTTAAAAAAACTAATCTCCTATCTTGTGTGTTCTGGAGGATTTCAACCAAAAGTGTTAAATTACTGGATGCCAGACTCTGAAGAGAGTTGATATGTAGACAAGAAAACTAATTTCATTACAAAGAGCTTAGTGAAGGCCCATAATTGCCATCTGTGAGGCACTCTAATGTAGTACAGCTGGAAGTGATACACATGGTTTTAGTAAATTGAACTTTCTGACACTAGAGCAGTTGTCATATCACCAACTGTCACTATAATTTGCATGTATTTTCCTTTTTTCTAGTCACAAATGGCTTAGTTTGAGTTCTTTCATGATCAGAGGTGAACAGACTATATATTCATAAGCATGTGTATATTTTAAAGAAAAAAGATACTTAAATAGAATATAATAGTATGGAACAAGAAAAACAGTCATGAGAAATGTTGCAAGTAATGTAGAAAATGGAATTTTATGGTAACATTTTCACAGATCTCTGTAAAGAGCTGGGAACCTTAACTTTCTTATGTGAATCCATCCTTCTTTATGTGAATTCATCAGGGACAATAAAAATATCTGCTCCATAATATAATATAAAGCTTTTGCTGCACAAAGATGTTTGGTATCCAATTATCTATCAATTATCTATTTTTCTATCTCTAAAGCATAGCTGAAGATAATGGAACCAGAAGGCTAGGTTTTTCTTTTTTTTTTAACTGATTGGAGGCATGAGTTCTTCAGGGTGTAGATTAAACAAGTTGAAGCAACTATACTCGCATTTTAGGAGAACAGTTTCTCAAAGCATAAACATCAGGCCCTCTTCACAAACTACGCTGATAGTAACTTCTCTCAGAATACTTGTTACTATACTGGTGAACTGAGAAAGGTAATTTTTTTAAAAAGTATCTTTGGAATTGAAAGCAGTTATAAACAGGATGGAAAATAACTGACATTATTCTGTTGTGTTATATTAAAAGAAAAAAAATACATACATTGAGAAGGAAAGACATTCTTCACTTGCATGAAAAATAACTGACATGGTCAGTTCTGTCGAATTGTGGAACTATGAGTTAGCTTACGTTATTCCTAAATATTGACCTTAAGATACTTTATCATTTGAAATACAGAACACTATGTTATTTGGAGATCTACTATTAGTAGCTACAGCTTTGTTCTGCTTAAGGCTTGCCAGTGTAAGCCTTCACCTTTTAAGAAAATTCGGTACCATGATTTTCTGAAACATTAATTTCTCTGTACATTAAGCTGAGTGTTTTCTCTCATTTTCTTAGGGAGGTACACATCTGAGAGTGATGTATGGAGCTTTGGAATCCTTTTGTGGGAGACCTTCAGTTTAGGAGTATGCCCATACCCTGGAATGACCAACCAACAAGCGCGAGAACAAGTCGAGAAAGGTAGTTATTTGTAGGGAGTGGAAAAAATGCTGTATAGATCCGTAAGTTTGTAGTACATACAGTACAAAATAGCAAATAAATAACATGTGACTTATCCAACAACTTTAACAAAAATATGAGATTTTTTAACTGCTAAATCCAGCTTTCTGGGAGTAATAGTGCAATATATAGGCTTCTTGATAAAAAAAGCGTACTGACCAGTGACTTCAAGGACAGACAACATAGAGCATGCTGACTTTCATTGTTGCAGAACTAAAAGGTGAAATGGAGAGGATGTATTTACTGCTATGGAAAGCAGAGGCTTGACCAGAATGAATTATTTAAGATTATGCTAATTCAAGTATAAATATTCTAAACTATCGGAAGAAAAAAATCATTTCATGTATCACTCCATCTTCTCTGTTTAAGCATTTCAGACAAAAAATGTAGCAATTATGGTGGAGAATGGCAAGCTAGTTGAAAGTCATATTTCTCTTTTACAAAATAATTGAAAAGCTTCTATTTAAATTAGGAAATAACAGGATTTCAGGCCTTTGACTTACTTTCATCATCTTTAGCACAAAAAGATCGGTATGTGCTCCTCCTCCTGTCCTTGTGAGGATGTTGTAGACAACAGTAGTCCCCTCAGTCTCCCCTTATCCAGGCTGAACAGACCAAGTTACTTTAGCTGCTTCTCATATGGATTCCTCTCTAAACCCTTCACCAACTTTGTGGCCCTCCTCTGGATGTTCTTCAGTAGCTTTATATCCTTTTTATACTGTGATACCCAAAACTGCACACAGCATTCAAGGTCGAGCCACACCAATGTGGAATAGAGTGGGGCAAACGTTCTCTCAAGCAGCTAGCAATGGTGTGGTTGCTGTACCCCAGGACACAGTGCGCCCTGCCTGTGTGCATTGTTTGCTCATATTCCACTTGGTCCAGGGTATGGATGATGTGCTGGCAGTGTCACTTATCTGTGACTTCTGAATGATTAGTTCCTAATTACTTAACTGATTGATCATTCTCGTGCTCATTAACAAGTCAGAGACTTCCTTCAGGTGACAGCAGCAGAGAGGTGTGGAAGGCCACTGCCTACCTAAGCATTCCAGAAGAGTAAGAGAGTTAAGACAATGGGAAATTGTGAATGGTAAGAAAACAGGAATCAGGAAAAAGAAATTGATACATTGCAAATGGGAAGGGAACTTTTTAAGGAGACAGAAAAGGGAAGAAGCATGAGAATAAAAGTTGATCCATTTTGAAAAAGAGCAAAGAAATTTTCTCCCATCTTAATGTTTACTATTGGTTTCCTGTGGAGGGACACCTAGAGTGTAGCTACTTCTTAAGATACAGGAAACAAATCTATACACTTTGCTGCTCTTAGGGATGAGAAGCATACTGACATTTTACCATGCCCAACTGAAATGTCATTGGAATCTGAGCTTTGATTAGTTTAATAGTTATCTGTCTTATATAGTTATATATTGACTCTTATAACTCTGAAGATCTTTTTTAATGCAATGATCTTGAACTTCACTGGTTTCTTTTAAGATTTGTCATTGTGCATAATTTTCAGTGCCAAAGATATTCCCCCTTTTTTGTGTACTAGGCTACCGAATGTCAGCGCCACAAAAATGTCCAGAAGAAATATATAAAATAATGCAGAGGTGTTGGGACTACAGACCAGAAAATCGGCCAAAATTCAGTGAGATTCAGAAAGAGCTGTCTTCAATCAAAAAGAAAGTGACATAGTGATGAACAAGTGCCAAAATCATCGTGTATGGGACTTCATTTTCCAGTGAAGTAGTTTTCTCCTCTCAAACACTATGCATTTATACAACATTATTTGCAGTATCCTTCTAGGATTATTTTGAAATTAACCGGTTTTTTATATATACTTGTGTACTGTCTTGAATGATGTCTACATCTGCATTAAAGACACATACTGCAAAATGCTATATATCCAGTCACAGTTATGTTGTCATTTAGGTTACATGTAAATAGAAAAGCACATACTATAGATTTAAGGGACTGTGGCTTTTATCTGTTTTACAGCAAGTAACTGCTAGTGATATTTTTCAGAGGTTTTCTACTTTGAACTGTGTTTTCAGTCTGCTACACTTGTCCCATATGTCAACACCAGCACTGCTCTGATTTGGTCACTGTCATATGTATTGGCCTTAAAACTGAAGACAGTTTTGACAAGTATTTCAACTAGAAACTCTTAGATTTTTACACCTTTTCTGCAACTGATATTTTTAAGTGCTACTTTGTTTCAAGGATGAAGGTCAGTGAGATTCTGGATTCTATACATGTTCAAAAATACTGCAAACCATCTGCCTTCCAAAGAATATGTAAAAGTAGTAGACCAACAGAAAGAGGTTTACTGATCAGAGCAGCAGATAACAAATATTTTTGAGCTTAGTGGATTTAAAGAATGTTAATTGCTAGATTTCCTTTCCATTTTGATTTTTTTCCCTTAAATTGGTAAAAATTCTCAGAATGCAGCTGCAGCCTACCAAAGTTTATGCTAAGCAAAAGTACACTCCATGTGTAATGTCCAAAGGAATATACTGCTGCTGTGTGGTATAAAGAAATTGTTCAAGAAAGCAAAATAGAATATGTTTAAAGCCTCTGACAAGCTGGGCAAGGCAGAGTAGAAATTCTAATCTTCCAGATGTTTTAAATCATTGCAGTCAGATTTCAAAAAACAGGGGCCAGACAAGTTTTAAATGCCACTAGGAATAAAAACATAATATATAGATTTAAAAAAGACAAACACAAAACCCTCTGCCAGGAAGAATCAAAACTTATAAGACAGGGGAAGTAGCTGTGTGTTACTCTGGCTCTGGGTCCTCTTTGCAGCTGGAATTATTTCCTAGGTCCCTGCTTAAGTACAGGAACAAATCACAATATCCTCGTCCTAGTTTAAGGTGCTTAAAGTTTTTCTAAGAATTAGCTATAAGTTTTTCAGATCAAGGTATGCCAATTGCTGCTAATGCAAGTAGGAAATAGAGACTGTAAATGACAGCATCTGGAATGTTAATTAGCCCAGTATTTTATTGTTACAGTGGGATAGAGATGTAATGCAGTCAGTGACTACATTATGTTTTTATTTCTGTTAAGGAGACTTTTCTGTTGTCCAGGACATTTTTGCTCTCTAAAGTGTATTTAAAATAGTACTGTGCGGTAGCATTTAAGGCTGTATGTGACCAAGATATGTGTAGTCTAGAAGAGTATGTCTGTTATATTTGAGTTAGTGTCCAAATAAAAAAACGATGCTGGAGCACATCACCTGCATTTATATGGAGCCATCAGCATCCAAGTGTAAGGAATGGTGAGAGCTTCTTTCATTTCTCAAGTGATATTTTTCTTGGAGCTGAGGAAACTTGTACATACCCATGAAGATATAGCACTTGGGAAACTTGGTGGCAGAAATTTAACTACTTTATAAGCATACTGCTTATTTATTTAGTTCTACACATCCAAGTAGCCCAAAGATATTATTCAAGAGCAATGGGAAATATTTGTGCTAGTTTGTATGCTTTTAAATAGTGCAAAAAGTTTGTGCCTTAATTTGCTAGCATGCTAGTGCAGATACAAGTGTACTAAGACCTAAGGGATGTTCCACAATCATTTGGAAAAATCCAAGATTCATCCAACTGCAAGTCCTTGTGTATGCATCACTGAAGTCTGCAAGTAAGGATAATGGTGTCTCCTCTGTCAGCTTTCATAGTTTCTGGAGACTTAATATTCTTCAAAGAGAAAGCTGGACCATTTATTTGCTATTCACCATCTTTATAGCAAAGAAATACTGTTTTATTTTTATAAAATAAAATAAAACACAGTTTTATTTGTCTTAAATTAACCAGTCACCATCCTGACTCTCACATAAAAAGAAAATTGTACTCCTGTTTTGCTTGGAAATTGTTAACTTTGTAATTCATACCACGCTTCTGCTTAAATTTGAAGACTTTTTAAAACACAGGATCTCTACAGTAGCAAGAAGATTTATTATTATTCCTGAAGTAGGTATCATATCAGTTCAAAAATAGTAACTCTTTGGAAGAATATAAGAATGACATAGGTATAGAATAAATTTAAACACAGATACATGTCTCTTTAATTATTTAAATCTTATCTCATCATTTGTCACAAAACATGTTCTTAATTTTCTACTTATAATTATTGCAATTAGACATTTTAGGAAGTGAAATCAATATCTATAGAAACTCTATTTAAGTTTGTATACTTCTTGCAGGGTAGCTCACAAACCAACTTGCTGTAGAGTGGCATTTAAAAAAAAAACATGGTAGTCGAGAACCAAAGCCACAATATCTGCTTTCTCTGGACTTTTAATGACTTAGTCTTGCATTATTCGTAGGTTAGCTGGACACTGGTCATTTGACTCATGGACTGTCCTAGAGAACTTACAAAAAAATTAAAACTCAGACTCATTTGCAAATATAGTGTTTCATGGAGGTTCTTACTCTGGCACTATCCCAACCAGGGGGGTCTGAGGGAATCCTGAGGTTTTTATGCTGTTAAATGGGAGAAACTGTGAATATTATTAACGGTCAGGTAGAAGTACCTCAGCCTGTTATGTGAGGTGGAATTAATCAGGTTCTCTGTTGTTTTCTTCTGCCGAGGAATTGCAGTCATCGTTTTAAGAAATATTGTTTTGGGGGTAAAAAGAAATGCATCCTTAGTTTGGTTTCAGTAGAAATTAAGAAAATGTTACCTTCAGAATTCAGTCATGAGTGAAATTATGAGGTTTCCTGAATATTTCGGCTTTGTGGAAAGTAATATTGTGAAAAGTGTCTTATTTGTAAACAAACCTTGCTTCAGCAAAGTGCGATCTTGTAGAGTCAGCATCCCACCAAGACATGTTCTTTGAAACGTACATTTCAATAGTTTGTAATGAAACCAATGAACTATTTTTTTATTTAGCTACTACAGATATATTGCATTTCTTAACAAAAATCTGCCTTTTTGCAGAGTTGCCTAATATATTTATAGAATCATAGAATCACCAGGTTGGAAAAGACCCATTGGATCATCAAGTCCAACAATTTCTATCAAATACTAAACCACTCCCCTCAGAACCTCACCTACCTGTCCCTTAAACGCCTCCAGGGAAGGTGCCTCAACCACCTCCCAAGGCCAGCCAGTTCCAGTGCCCAATGACCCTTTCTGTGAAAATTCTTTTCCTAGTGTCCAGCCTGAACTTCGCCTAGTGGAGCTTGAGGCCATTCCTGCTCATCCTGTCCCCTGTCACTTGGGAGAAGAGGCCAGCATCCTCCTCCACAACTTCCTTTTAGGTAGCTGTAGAGAGCAGCTGTTTATAGAAGAGCTCATCAGCTGCTTCTTCTTGTCTGGGTGGTCTGTAACAGGCTCCCATCAAAAAATCTGTCTTCTTTTGGGCTCCTCTAATTTTAACCCACAGGCACTTAGTACGTTATTATTGGAACATGCATCACCAGAACTGCAGTTTGTAAAGTAAGCCTGATCTTGTCAATGAGAAACGGAAAACTGGTTGGTTACTGAAAAAGTATTCATACTTATTTTTCATCCATGTCTTTGACCACGTGTTACGCTTACTCAAATCTCCTAAAGCACATCACTAAAACTTACTACTCATTACTAAAACTATGTAGTCACCCATTTGTTTTCTCTTACAACTATTTTATCTTTTGGATACATTTTAAAGATATTAAAGAAAAAACCCTGAGGTTACAGAATGACCAACTCAGAATTATTCAAAAATATCTCCCCCTCCCTAAAATTTCCCAGATGTCGTGCTGCATGTATATTAAGAACAGTGATTAAACAGTATCCCTGCTTCTATTGTTGCTGTCATATCTCTAACTGGCAGTGCTACTGATGCACTTAAAATGATGCAATATTTGAAGATATGAGTTAGTATGTAAGTAGTATCATCAAACATGATGTTCTAGAGCAGTAGTTCTGAAAATGGCTAGTTATTATTATTAATTATAACTCATTATAGAGATGGAATGAAAGAGAGACTAATTGAGAGAATCCACTTACTATAACATCTGTCCTGTTTGTAGGCAATAGAAATGTTTGTTATCCTAGTGCACTTGGATTTGTAACATTTTTATGACTGAGCGTAAAATAGTTTGCTATTAAATATGCGTTCCCCTATTATTTTTTTTTCCTAAAGCACAAAAGGGCATGTGATATGGGAAACATTCTTTCTAGGCAAGTCAGGGAAAAACACAGAGGGAATAATGTCCTGGCTACCTGCTAACGTATGTCTCTTTTTTTCTTCTTAGAACCACATTCATGCAGTCTATCACTTTCAGGAATACAGGACTTTAATTAGTAATTAGAAAGTATAGGGCAAGTCCAGTATACCTGATGTTCCAAACAATAATGAGCTCTATTAAAACTTTTCTTCTAGATTCCTTATGCAGCTTTAGTGTAAAAAAGCAGTCTTTAAACAAACATCGGTAACAATTTAAAAGAAAAATGGCTAAGCCTCAGAAACCTGTCAAGCTTCTTTAAGAATAACTTCAGGATAGGGTAATTCTTGTAATCANCAAAAGAAAAAGAAAAAACCAACAACAAAAGAAACAAACAGAAGAATTCTTAAACTGGTCACATTCTGAACAGCCTTCCAAGTATTGTCACTTTCCTGAAACTAATAATACATCTGTAATTTCTAGCCCTTAAATACTTTTCAGCAATGCATATCAGTGCATTATTAACAACTCTGCTTTCAGACCAAGGAAGGGAAAACTTTCTCCTTGAAAAGTACAGCAAGTTCTGCCTGATAGCTCCAACATTTTCCTTAACTTCTACATTCAGAGAATGATAGAATGGTTTAGATTGGAAAGGACTTTAAAGTTTATCTAGTTCCAGCACCTCCCACTAGACCATCCCACTAGACCAGATTGCTTGAAGCCCCATGCAAGCCTTAAACGCTTTCAAGGAGGGGGCATCCAGACTTCTCTGGGCAACTCATTCCAGTGACTGACCACCCTCAAGGTAAAGAATTTCTTCTTTATACCTATTCTAAATCTACCTGCTTTCAGCTCAGAGCCATTACCCCTCATTTTATCACTAAATGCCCATGTAAGAATCACAGAGTCACTAGGTTGGAAGAGACCCGCAGGATCATTGAGTCTGACTATAAGGCTTTCTTTGTAGGCTCCTATAAGGTCTTCTGGAACCTTCTCTTCTCGAGGCTGAACAGGCCCAACTCTCTCAGCCTGTATTCTTATGGGAGGTGCTCCAGCCCTCTAATCATCTTTATGGCCCTCTCCTGGACTTGCTCCAGCAGGTCCATATCCTTCTTTGACATGAAATTCTGACTTGAATGTATTTCCAGGTATAGAAATTGTGTGATAAATTGTGTTGCTTCATTTTCAGGAAGTTGTTTATTAGCTGTTTTAGAGTACCATTTTCTAAGACGTCATTTGGACATGACTTAAATAAGGATTTTTTGGGCAAGTTTTTTTTAAGATAAACAACTAATATAGATTGCTAGCTATATGCATTGTTATTTTGCAACTGTTTCAGATTATAGCAAAGAGGAAGTTCATTTATAGATAGATTATGTAGGCCATCTTTAAATCAAAAACTGGTAGCCATACTTAGATAAATGGATATATAATGCCCTCAAATATAGTTGACTGAGGTCATAAAGTGAAGGAAGAGCCATAAACTACAGTCTTTTTTCTCTGTCTTCACAGAACTGAATGCTTTGTAAATAAAACTTCCAATAAGTGGCTTTGTGTTTATAGATAAATTTGACCTCTGAACCAATATCATAACTTAGGACAAACGTCACTGCTAGCAAGGAAAGCTTGCAAAAAAGTGTTCCTAAATTGCTACTATTTGGAACGGTCATTTAGATTTAGAACTACAAATGTTTGTAGGTAAGTACATAAGTTAAGTCTTGTGAGTGTACTAAGAGAGGTAATGCATGCTGCTCCTTTGAAACCCTTCAACTTTTAAAGGAATTATGCTTTTTGAAAGAAAAATTAGATCAATCAGCAATTCATTTTAGGTTACACATGTTGGAAGTATGGACTGGAAGTTTCCACCACGAAAAAAGAAAGATCCATGCTACCATCTTTATATACAGTCAGCTTAGTCTTTCTTAACTTACAAGGAACTCCATAGCTGTTACATGTAATACAAAAT
Organism: Piaya cayana; assembly: GCA_013389865.1. Classification (NCBI taxonomy): domain Eukaryota; kingdom Metazoa; phylum Chordata; class Aves; order Cuculiformes; family Coccyzidae; genus Piaya; species Piaya cayana. The sequence continues at coordinate 2,806 of WAAB01015201.1, read as the reverse complement.
CCTTGATTATTAATATGTAAACAAACTCGGTCTGATCTTTTGCATCAGTTCTTAAAGAATCTTTCTGCTCTTTAAAAAGGGCTGCAGTAAGTTTACAATTCTAGGTGAGCTCTGCTATAACAGTCTGTTGCACATCTGAGACATTTTCTATTTCTGGTGGTTATATATGCCTCAGATAATACACTTACTTCAGAAATGTTATTCTTATAAAAGTTCAAATATATCCCTGCTTTTGCTTGACTAAAAAATATTATATTATTATACCTTGATACCTGTGGCAATGTGTTTGTATAAAGACTGAAGTAACTGTGAATTAAGAAGCACATTGTTCAAATCACATTTTTAATCACTTTACAGACCCTAAATATATTGTGAATTGTCCATGTCGTGAAACACATCAGAAAAACAACATTCATGACTTCCTAGTTTACAATACAGAGCATCTTGCTCCTGCTAGGGAGCAATATAAAGCTAAATATGCTCCCTGAAAAAGGAATGATTTTAATGTCAGACCAGATCCAAAAAATATCTTTAAATGTAACAGCAGTGACTTAGTGCCAACTATGTAAGACTCATTATAAACTTGTTTCTTCTTAGCAGTCCTTTCCAAACAGTGTTAGTCTTCATTATTGTCATCCATTTTGCCTTTAGAAATTTGACTTTTGTGTATCATGTAACATATCATAATTATACCCTCATGACTACTAGAAAATGTTGAGACTTGCAACTTCATATTAGCATTGGTAAGTCAATAGAAGTTTACAGGGAACTGTTCTTTCACCAGTTGTCTGAGTTGGCATGGGTTAATGCATTTAATATCACTAAAGTAATAGTTTGAACTAAATCTTGTTGCACAGCTTGAACCACAATATTCTTTGATCAAGATGTCTCTGCTATAGTAATATTTGTGTTTTACTTTAACTCAGCAGGGAAGTAGGACTGTACCTTCCTCTTTATCAGGGAACTGCTGAGTTCAAGTATCCAATTCAAGTGCTGTCAGCAATTCTGATACATAGCACAGATGCAGCCAGGATACCATAGAGAAGGTCTTGTAGTTTCATGGCTGCTCTTTTTATTACACCTGCGCTCACTATGAATCACTAATAAATCTACCAGAGACTGAAACTTTCCTATATCTCTGAATATGGATAATTCTTAAATCACCTGATGTTGTAGTGCTTAGGGATATTTTTTCTTTGTTATGAAATGCAGAAATGCAGTATACAATGGGGATTCTCTGTATTATTTTCCTTCCTTCAGCTGCCTAAAGGGTCATGTCACAAATGCAAAGTCTTCAACAGATGGAACAACTAGAAGAAACGTACCCGTTTCCACTGTTAATTGTATCATTACCTGTAACACACAAGTTAAATTGTGTTTTCCACCAAGCTTCCCACCTTATTCACTGATATGCTAAAAATACATAATAGGGGGAAAAATGTGATATAGGCTTGTCCCACAGAGCACAAAAGGCAGGCAGACTCCTATGAAGGAATTTTGAGGACAGAAAAACAAAAATTAACATCTCTCTTGTCCCTTCCTTTAAGAGGAGAGTATAGTTACGTGTGTGCTCATGTGACTTCCAGAGATGGAATTTGGTAGGACTGCTTTTTTTTTTTGGTTGCATGTGTTACTTTTCCTTTGTGTAATTGTAGGCAGCTGGAGATGGAGGAAGGCTGTTGGGGAAGGAGAGAAGGTTGATTTACTGACCTGCTAGCACATGCAAGGCCTTTGACACCAGTAGCCTTGAGTGGGGCACAGATACTGTTGCAAACACATTTAGATTTCTATTCAGTTATGTGCCAAAGTTTGCATCAGCAAGTTTAATATCAGGTAAAGCACCTTTTTTGCCCTTTGTTGCTTAAAAATAATAGATTTGTGAAGCTGATGGATAATATGTAACACTGGAAAGGGGTGTTTCTTCCCAAAAGTACACATGTGAAAACATAAGGAAATAACATTTGTGAGTTCATCTGGCTTTTAGGCAAGTCTGAAAGTTGTAATATGTAATACAGTTGCCAGTTGTCTGTCCTTTAAAATTTTAAATAGATATGTGTTTTAACTTTATTTATTTGCCAATTTTTTTATATACTTTAATGTTATACTCTTGAACTTAAGCTAACTTTTTATTTTTCTAGGCTGTCACAAAACAGGATTTCAGTATTCCTGTAAACTACAGACCTTTTCTGAATAGTCCTTTGTCTTTATCTGTGGACCAGTTACCACTAATGAGTCTGTGGTCCCCTTTTTACTGTACTCTTGTAATAAATATAAAATATTTGTGTTGAGCTGCCTCATTTATTTGGTGTTTACTGGCTGTGTTTATTCACTTCTTCTGAAATCAAATGGAAAGTCAGCTTTAATCATAGAATCATAGAATCACCAGGTTGGAAGAGACTCATCGGATCATCGAGTCCAGCCATTCCTATCAAACACTAAACCATGTCCCTCAGGACCTCGTCTACCCGTGACTTAAACACCTCCAGGGAAGGTGAATTAACCCCCTCCCTGGGCAGCCTGTTCCAATGCCCAATGACCCTTTCTGTGAAAAACCTCCTGATGTCTAGCCTAAATCTCTCCTGGTGGAGCTTGAGGCCATTCCCTCTTGTCCTGTCCCCTGTCACTTGGGAGAAGAGCCCAGCTCCCTCCTATCTACAACCTCCTTTCAGGTAGTTGTAGAGAGCAATGAGGTCTCCTCTCAGCCTCCTCCAGGCTAAACAACCCCAGCCCTCTCAGTTTAGTAACATTGTTCTTGGGAACAGCGACAGTTCAAAATTCTTCACAAAGAAAAAAAAATATTTTAAAT
>WAAB01015200.1:0-19400 GCA_013389865.1 Piaya cayana | reverse complement strand
AAGGGTCATTAGGCACTGGAATATGCTGCCCAGGGAGGGGGTTGATTCGCCTTCCCTGGAGGTGTTTAAGTTACGAGTGGACGAGGTCCTGAGGGACATGGTTTAGTGTTTTGTGGGAGTGGTTGGACTCGATGATCCGGTGGGTCTCTTCCAACCCGGTGATTCTGTGATTCTGTGATAAGGACATCAAGCCATAGGAATCAGTCTCTGTTAGCTCTGTTACTCATAAAACAGACTGGTAGTTTTTTCCTTTTGAAGTTGGAAGTTTTTTAACTTTCCCACTAAGTAGAAGAAAGAAGAGAAAAATACTTCGTAAGCCATCGTAGTGGTGAATGTTACAGAGGTGCCACTTCAAACACTCGTACTGAGCTCTGGTCCTACTGCCATCCATGCTACCAGGGACATGCCCTTGGCTTCAGTGAGGAGGAGGAATCAGCTTTTGGATCGGTACCTTTGCATCGCTTATCTAGCAGCCTGTTGGTAACCAGCTGAGAGCAACTCTGACAAAAAAGACAGTAGAGCTTGTTCCGACATCTGCTGTGGGATGCGGTAAGAGGATCTCGGCAATCCCATATCACCGGTGTCTCCAAACAGCTCCTAAGCTGCTCCAGTCTGCTGCAGCATCAGGGCAGTGCAGATCAGATCGCAGGCGGGGGGAACCTCAGCCAACTTTTCCAGTCTAACTTTTAAGATTATTATCTGGGTGATTACTAAAGTCTAAGACACATTGCATAAACATATTCATATTTCCCAACTGGAGGTTCGTGCAAAGTGCCTGCCTGGATGAAAGAAATGTTTCTTTTATAACAGAACCAGGCAGAGCAGAGCTGTCAGTTCAGATACGAATCTTCAGCCAAAGTCAGAGCGTTTTTATAATAAAGCTTTATGATCTTCAATATTTTAGAGTCCCTGGACAAATGGGAGCGGCTGACAGTGGCTGATGCACTGGAACCTGTCCAGTTTGAAGACGGAGAAAAAATTGTTGTGCAGGGTGAGCCTGGTGATGACTTCTTCATTATTACAGAGGTAAGGTTGGCGTTTCGATAAGCTCTGTCATTTCCTGGTAAAGATAAGACTTCATATTAAAGAAATATGGGTTCATTTTAATTTCTCACTTCTGAATAAATCTGAACTAACTCCACGGAAACCAGGAGTGTTGCTCAAAATTGAAATGAATTCAGATATCAGTTCTACTGAAATTTCTCAAGAAGGATGATGCCTAATTTCCAGTTAATTGAAGACGCAGAGGAATTTTGAGATGTGTCTAGTGTCCTTTGAAGGTTTGTGTTCTACATGAGCTTTTTCTTGTTTAAATTGCCTTTAACAAGGCTGGCCAGCCACACAGTGCATTGCTTATTGTTCCCAAAGGGGCTTACAGGGGATATCACAAATGAACATCTGTAAACTGGAGCAGGAGACCTGATCTGAAAATGGATGATTTGTTCTTTGTTTTGCCTTAAACTCAGTCCAAATGGCTGAGCCATTTTCTTGTTTACTCTCACACAGGCAGACAGATCTGTCAGGCAGCTGAAAATGCTGACATCTTTTTGGAAGATTATCTGAAACTTCACTTCTACCATCCCACTTCGGCAAACAAATGCTGACGGGGTTTTTCCTCATTCTCTGACATAAATATTTGGATCCTTGGTATCTCATGCGAATACCTAAGTGCTGTGATACAAGTTATAAAATGGTATTAGAAAGGCATAGTCTTAAGAAAAACAAGATAGCATTAGGGTATCATTTTATATGTATTGGAGCAGGAGCTTTTCAGTAGCAGCTGTGAGTATTCATACACAATATATAGACTGGGAATGACCAACATCTGACTGTGTGGTGACAGTTCAAGTGCAAATTCCAGGCCACGTGTTACATGGCCAGCAACATGGCAGTGGTGGCACAGCAGCTAGGAGGTCACCTGAATCCCTCACTGTGGGAGAAGGAAGGTCAGATGGATGTAAGGAAGCTGGTATCGTCGTGTTGCCTTGGGATCCAGTTGTGTGTATGCAGAGTACATCTGTGGCTCAGTCAGGTTGCCGTGTTGCGACGTGAGGGCTACAAAGATCATCAGAGGGCTGGAGAATCACAGAATCATAGAATCACCAGGTTGGAAGAGACCCATTGGATCATCGAGTCCAACCATTCCCACCAAACCCTAAACCATGTCCCTCAGGACCTCGTCTACTCGTGCCTTAAACACCCCCAGGGAAGGCGAATCAACCACCTCCCTGGGCAGCATATTCCAATGCCCAATGACCCTTTCCGTAAAAAAACTTCCTCCTAATCTCTAGCCTAAATCTCCCCTGGCGGAGCTTGAGGCCATTCCCTCTTGTCCTGTCCCCTGTCACTTGGGAGAAGAGGCCAACTCCCTCCTCTACACAACCTCCCTATGTGAGGCCAGACTGAGAGAATTGGAGTAGTTCAACCCAGAGAAGACTCTGAGGTGACCTTATAGCAACCTTCCAGTCTGTGAGCGGGGCTACAGGAAACCTGGGGAGGGACTTTTGACAAAGGCTTGTAGTGATAGGACTAGGGGCAATGGCTGTAAATTGGAGGGGGGCAGATTTAGACTAGACGTAAGGAGGAAATTCTTCACCGTGAGGGCTGTGAGGCACTGGCAGTTGCAGATGCCTTTTCCTTGGAAGTGTTCAAGGCCAGGTTGGATGGGGCCTTGAGCAGCCTGATCTAGTGGGAAGTGTCCCTGCCTGTGGCAGGGCCGTTGGAATTAGATGATCTTTAAGGTCCCTTCCAACCCAAACCATACTATGAGTCTGTGATTTAGGAGGAAAGAGACCCTGCCCTGCTCAGGTGATAAAGAATTTATGCAGCGCCCGTTCCAGATGCTTTAGAGGCCAACAGGTTTTTCTTTGCTTTCTCCTTATCTGTGAATTTTTGGACGGATGCCTCTATCCCAGGCAGCCAGAATATGTTTCATAATCAGTATCTGACACTTAAAATTCCATCCTTCTTTCCTCTGGAGTGTTGGAAATACGTGTTTGATTTATAAACGTAGTTTTTCTTCTGATGGTCACAAAATTGTCAGTGCAGATGTCTGCACCTGTATATCACGCAGTTAGACACTGAAGGAACTTGAAATATGATGAGTAGTGCCCCTGGAAAACAATAGTGTCAGAATAAAAGAGACCAGATATTAGATAGGGATTTTTTTTGTTAGCAAGATAAGGAAAATGTAGGAAATAAAACTTTTTTCAGAAATATGGAGTTTTTATTTGTACTAGTGTTACTAAGTATGTTATTCCTCCTCGCAGCAGCGCAAGACTAGGAAAACCTGATTTTCTTAGCTATCAAATCCCATGTGGAAAATTGGCAGCTTGCTTAAGAACTACCCAAGGCCTTTATTTTTCCCCTCTTCATGGAACAACTGTTAAGAGTTGAATAGGTAGAAAAGTATTAACACCGCATACTGCATAATCATAAAGTATCTTGCTCACCTCACCCTTCCACTATAAATCTAACATACTTTTGCGCTTTGGAAATTGCCTGTATTTTTCTGCGTCGAACAGTCCAGTATCAACTGTTTCTTGTGCTGCAGAGGTACGCGTGCCCGCTCACACGTAGTTTATATTTTGTATTTTAAACCTGATTTCGCAGGATTTCGCTTCTTTGATGTTAAACTTTTCTGCAGGATGGCTGATGCGAGCTTCCAGGAACGCGTTATTCTACAAACAGGTTGAAAATAGTTTTGGCAGGTTTGTTGTCACAATCTGTTGGAAACTCATTAGCTTCTTTTGTGTGTTTTTTTGATGTTTGTGGCCCTTATAATCCAAAACACTCAGAATGCAGCCAATTTGTTTGACTGCTACGTATACAGAAAGCCTTTCATATATCACCAGAATGCAGCCTGCTTCAGAGGACTCTGTCCAGTAGCACAAAGCTAAGCTTTGCTATGCATTTTTTTTGGAAAGGTACTAATTTATTACAAACCACGGTCATTCGTGGATTGCCTTAGTCAAATCAGTTACCAATTTTGACAGCTTTGGTGCACCAGCATCACGAATACTGGTTCCGAGTGGAATCTTGTGACTCCTATCATAAAAGCTTCTCTGAGACACCCAGGGCTCGCACGTGAATTTTAAATTGTTAGCACAGTTTTGTATGAACTTCATGAATTAATCATTCATTAATGATTAGCCTGCAATCCTGCCTTCCTCTGTGACATCCTTGGGGATACCATCTTTTAAGTATATTCCTTCTGCAGAAAGAACTAGCCTATAAGGTAATTGGCCCCTTCAAGATCTGCAGACTGAAGTGCAACCATGAAACCCTTTGATAGGAACGGTTGGACTAGATGATTCGGTGAGTCTCTTCCAACCTGGTTGTTCTACGATTCTATGATTCTGTGAAACTGAGACTTCCAGCCTCACTGATGATCAGAACAGCAATTGCTGCTTTAAACCAGGAATATTGTCCTGGTTAGTCTGGACAGGAATATTTAACCTCCCCCTTCTGTTAGGTCAGCACATTCAACATTTCTCCTTTTCTCTTCATGTAACTTTCTTGGGGGTGTGTGTGGATTTCTGTCCACCTTCTTATCTCCAGTGTTGCCCAGATTGTAGGAGGGTGCAAGTTACTTGCCGTGCAGGCTGTACGCATGAAAATGCTGCAGTGCCCCATGGAGAGCAAGGCTGCAGCAGGAGCTCAGCTGAATTATTACAATAAGAAAAAACGTGCACATGGAAGCGTCAGAGGAAACCAGGGCTTTTCAAGTTCACTGTTCAGAAAGCTGGTTATGGTTCTTTTTTTTTTTGTTAAAGACTTTAATGAGAAAAGTATTACCCTGAGATTCCAGGACAGCTACAGTTTTTCTGTCATCTTAAATCTTCACAGGCACCAGTAAGATGTTTACATGCACTTGTTTGGGTTCTATTCCATTTAGATCTCAAGCAGCCTTCAACAAGATTTAGTTTTAATATTTTAAAGGCTGTGGATTTTTCCAGAGATAGAATTATTTCCATGTTCACACCATATTCCTTAATTTGAAGATAGGATCAGAAGTGAATGTCTGCTTTTGGGATTGATTTACTACACTTGAAACCAGTAATTAAAAAAAGAAAAAAAAAAAAAGAAGCAGCTCTGCAGTTTCTGTATTTTCAGATATTTCCAGGTTTTATTTTCCCACTCCGGTTTTCACACAACAAACTCCGGCTTTCCCAGACCAGACAGATGTGGAATGTATCTGCTGGATTCCAAGGTCATGGAATTATCCCATATGAGATTCCTGGCACAGAGGTGAAAAACTTTAAGCACCATGAAACAATTGTTGCCATAAAGAATTATGTTTTGGCAAGCGTAAATCATAACAGATGTACAGTTTCTAACAAATAAATTTGCAGTTGTATTATACACTGCCACTCTGTGTACCCAGCAGCAGGGAGGATTTATTCATCTGACTTCAGATAACGCAAATATTTTTAGCTAGCGTTTTAAAGTGGTAGCTTGCAAAGGCATGTGAGCTTTGCAGAGTTAAATATCCCAGCAAATGTTAAGTCTCTTTAAATGAAATGTCAGTTGAACGGGGGCTGATTTTCTTCCCGACTCGTGCTTTGCCACTGATTTCAGCTCAAACAGTAGTTCAAACTGGTAGAGCAGTGCTCGGAACCTTGGAAAAAAAAAAAAAGAGGTTTTTGCTGTTGTCTAGGTTACTGAGAAAGGTAGTGAGAATAGTATTGAAAATAGGGGTTATGATCGCGTACCACTCCCTGAAGTTCAGCTTTGAACTTGGCTGGATGGCCGAGCACCTCGACGGCCGTAACCAAGGTGCCAAAAATGTGCAGACCTGCAGCCATGAAGCGCCCTGCTGGGTTTTCCAGCTCCCTCCCCTCCCGTGTCGGATCATTTGGATCTACTTGTCATGACCAAGCGCTGCGTACAGCACATGGATATTGTCACGGGACTCCACTGACTGGGCTCAGGGAGTCTTTTAATCTCGGCTGCATACTGAGAACTGGCTGAACCGCTGCCATATGGCCCTGATACTCCATAAAGTTTGACATGGCTTAAGAAAAATGCATGCACAGACACAAACGTATGCAGGTGTAGGAGGAGTGAACAGCAAAAGGTTTATACGAGTGCCACGCTGTGCCCAAGGAGAACAGCTTGCAACTGTCCTTTAAATGTGCTCTCCGTACCCTGTCATCTCTCGGGAGGCCAGTTTGGTTTAAGTGGTGCAGAAAGCAAAGAAATAAAACAGCATGAGAAGCAAAACATTTCCAATTAATAGCTGGTCGAGTTGCCCAGCAATAGCATGCAGCAGCCTAAAAATAAAAGGCCTAAAAATAGAAGATAATTCACAGGAGGAAATTCAAGGAGAAACTGACCCATTATATCAAGTAGTTTCACATTAGATTTTTGGTTTTAACTTGAAAAACTAGTGTATTTAATTTAGTGCTAAGCCACAGGGGGTAGTTGCACCCTTGTCTGCAACTCCTTTGTGAAAAGCACTTCAAAAAAAGCTGGGGATTTGCTTTTTGTTACTATCCTGCTGTGTAGGGAGTCAGGGTCCCTGATTTTCTGTCTTACCTGTGTTAGTCCAGTCTGGGGGCAGAACGTTCCCCTCCCTGCTTCCCCGTCAGTGGGAATCATCCTAATGATGCTTCATAAAGCTGAGCAAAAGATTCGTGGGAAGACACACAACCTGTCTGTTAGTACTGAAACCAGGCAATGGGAATAGCAAAATTAGAATCATAGAATCACCAGGTTGGAAGAGACCCATCGGATCATCGAGTCCAACCATTCCTATCAAACACTAAACCGTGTCCCTAAGGACCTCGTCTACCCGTGACTTAAACTCCGCCAGGGAAGATGAATCAACCACCTCCCTGGGCAGCATATTCCAAATTGGCAACTAAGAGGAAAAAAATCATCAGTAGTGCAGAAAGCCTTCCAAAATTAATGCCTACGGCTGTCTGATTGACAAAAATAAATCTAATTAATTGGTAATGATTATTTGTGCAGCACTATTCTTGGCTGATTACGTTGAAAGCAGCCCTGTAATCCTTGTGGGGCTGCTGTCTTTCGTGCTGCTGTTGACATTTCAAGTCAGGGCCAGAAACTAGTTCCATTCTGGGCAGGATCCGTTGTGAGTTCTTGCTGAGAACGTACTCGAGATACTGAACCGTAGGTGAAATCAGTGTTTCCAGTCTCACTGACACTCTTGGCACGCTACGGAGCGTCTCTGCACGAAGGCAGTTCAAAGCCTTGTTAGGTGGAACAGTGTTTGTAAACTCTTCCTGCCATGGTAACGCGCACCAGCAGAGGAAGGTCCTCGGTCCGACTCGGAAGGGCTCTTCGTTCTTCACAGAATTGGGCATTTTTGTAGGAAAAGTCGACTTGACTTTTAAATTGCACAGCAAGCATCTNGAGCCGGCAGTCAGTGAGGGCTCTGTACTTAGCTTATTTTTAACTGCAGAGACATTGTTCCCCGTAGAGCTCGTACCGGAAAGGTAGATTCAATTTTCTTAATATCACCTGGTTTTGCTGAAGCAGTTGCATTTCGATTGGCTCCACTTGAAAGTTCATCAGTGTTCAGGATGGCCAGCTAGCATCAAAGATCGAAAGTTAGGTATGTGATTGGGTCCCATCCTGGCTAGGAATGGAGGTGACATATTCTGCTGAGTCAAAGGAACGAAAATGTCAGTTTAGTCCAGCTCTTGTTAAACTCAGTTCAACTTCGACTTTAGCGGGGAGTGGATCAGGCTGCATATACATGCAATATCCATAGAATCATAGAAGAACCAGGCTGGAAGAGACCCACCGGATCATCGAGTCCAACCATTCCTATCAAATATATATATATATAAAAAATAATATATATATAGAGCGTATCCTGATTTGTCTTCTGCCAGAAAGGGACAGTGTTTCATAGGAAGCAACAGGCAGCTCCCCTTCTTCCTCCCACCAGCCGTGGAGGACCTGTCAGCGACTGCAGCTTTTGGCCCTTCCTTCCAACTCTTACTACTAACTACCCCACTAATAACCACCACAACGCAGTCACCTCTGGTAAATTGTGCAAAACCCAAAAGCTCAGAAGTGATGTACGGTGGAGCTTTTTTCTTAACAATTTGGAGAAACTTGAGATTATCCAGTATTTCTAGTCTATTTTAGAACTTCACAGATTTTGTTCCTCATTTGTGGCAGAAACCAGGACAACTGCATGTAAATTCTGTGAGTTGTTATGAACCGAGAGACTGGAGAATAATGTATAATAGTTCAAAAATGCGCAGTTAAAAAAACACTGTCAAACCCAGTCATGACTCAATACTGAGTCCACAATCAGAATTAAGTCCTGTTGCATCATCCTTCTCCAACACCACGAAGATCATCTAGCTTTTATATTATGAAAATGAACCTTTAATTTAAAAGACATCTGATGGGTAGGAAAACAATGTATGCAACCAATACTTTTTTATGGAAAAGAATTCTTGATTAGCATATTCCTTGGTATTATTACCAAATAATTTTGAAAGTCGTAATGACTGTGGTATATAATATAGGTAACATTTTAACCAGCTTATTTTATCTTAACTACTTACCTGTCTTACATGAACATCTTATAAACTTCATGGGGTTTATCCTCACTACACCTCTCTTAGGAGGTGCATGAAACAACCTCTGCATTGCATGTTGTGGTGTGAAGCACAGGCATAAAACTTAAGGTAGTTCTTCATTCCTGTTGAAGAACAGGAATTAATTACTTTGAAGGTCTGGATCTTCATCATTTTACACACAGAAGGTCGTAAGGCACAGATCCCTTAGTGTCAGAAGTGTTAGTGCGGTGGACAGAATCCCAGGCTAATACATCAACTGGCCATCCTTTTGCCTTTATCTTAAATTTTACCACCCAAAAATGATGGTCGCTATTTTCTAACTGCAGGTTATGTGCAAGTCACTTGCTCTTTGTATTGCTGACTGGGATTTGTGTATTTCTTCCCTTGATTTTGTGTAGAAGTCTTGTACAAATCAAAGGTTGGCAAATAAGAAACCCCCCAAGATTACTCACTTACTAAAGGAGTATTTGCAGTGTCTTTGGCTGCGTAGTTCAAAGGATCTGTCTTCTCTTGGAAAGCAGCCCTAGAACTGCTGATTCTTAGATGTAACATAAAAGCTGTCCCAGAAATGATGCTGTTGTTTACCAAAGGGTAAAACGGCAGCTGAGGACTGATATGCTGGTCGTCTTCGGGACATTGCAACTGAGAACGTGAAGCACTTGCAGGACTTGTCGTGTTATTCTGTGTCGCTGGGTATTGGTAAGCTTAGGTCTTAAAGTAAAACCCCTGGGAGGATGCAGCGTAGCCGTACCATTCTCAAAGGCCTAAAAGCAGTTTTCATAACCTCTTTTTTGCACATGCCATACCCAGTGCAAAAAAAAAGGGTATGAATGTTTCCTCAGTTCACGGCTGACATGACAACTTGTGTAGGAGTCTTCAGTCTCATTCAGCTGTAATTTAAAACATCTGATTTGTAAACCCATAAAATTGAAGTTTGTGCTGGGAATACGGACACACCCTGGCCTCTTACCACTATAGGATACATGGAAAACTGGGAGATCATTTGGTGTGCAGAGAAGTAAAGTCCAAAGTTGGTAATTGGCAGTTTCATTCTTAATATACGCATGCTCCATTTGAATCTGCATCAAAATCAAAGTGCTAGGTTTTCTTTCTTCAAAACAACCTGTGACTTTTTATTTAGCTACTATGTACTTTAAGGTATGGCTGATGCTTTGGTTCTTCTTCATTACTCTTGTCCAGTAGTGTCCTTCTACCATGGAAATCAGCAAAATCAGCAGAGGTTCTCAGGTAATAAAACACCGTGTGAGTAAGGAGAGCAGCACAGTCTGTTTACCCCTCGAGGTTTTCAGGAGGTTCTCAGGATCCGTATAAGCTCTTTTGGCAACGAAGACTGAGCTCACAAGCCCTGTTTCAAAGCGCTTAGTCAACGTGACCAAGAACTTTATAGCCTGAGGCACATTAAATCTAGACTGAAATTGAAGGCATCTGCTGTCTTAGGAGCTAGGAGCTCTGTCCTGAGTGCTTCTCCGTCTTTAAGCAAAAATACTGCAATATAAACAAGACCTCAAATATAGTGGTATCCAACCTGATGGAAGAGGAGTGGAGAATTTACTATTCCCTGCAGGATTTCATCCCTTTCTCTGGATTGTGTTGAAGCTGTCCCTTACTGGGATGGCTTTTTTCTCTCCTCTGCAGAGATAGCGCTGAGATGACTGCAGATTTGCTGAAGGAATATGGCCCTGAGGGCTCATTCAGTAGCTGTACAGTGAGGATTTTGTGGCGTGTGCAAGGCTTTCTGCAGTGTGATTCAGGAAGAGGCAGCTTTGAGCACGAGATCTTTTCTCCTGAGTTTCAGAATTTGTTCCTTTTCAAATACACAAGATTCACCAACTGGAAGGACTTAAAGAGAGTTTTTCACAGGGGATTTTCCTGATCTTCACGATAAACTCCCATTTCTCCTTCCCCCAGTTTGCTCCGAGTTTTATTTCTTGCTCAGAAGCTGCTGTCCTAGCTGGCCACAGCTGCTTGCTCAGCCCTGGTCACCGCATTAGTTCTGAGACTTCAGTGATGATGAGCGTCTCAGCCTTTTGCTTGGTCTGGTTACTTCAGCATCTACAGAATGTTTTCACAAAGAAGCAGATGGTGGTAGGAGTAATTGGGCCGTAAAACAACATTAACAGCTAAAACCGATTTTCACCAGAAAGGATTTTGCGGGCAGGGTGAGGGAGGTTCAGCAGTGTTTTCTTGTTTTCTCTCCCGTGCATTCAACCCTGGCCCTGCTGTAGGTGGTAGCGCTCTGCTCTGTCTGCTTCCAGGAGATGAGCCCTGACAGGTCAGTCACAAATATGAACAGTTGATGAATAACCCATTATAGAGTCACTTTTATGTTGACTCAGTGGACGTTTCCTGGCTTCAGAGAGAGTTGAGATAATGGCTAGCTTTGTAGAAAGAAAGAATCTCTAAAATGCAACATTTTTTTTCCTTTGTGACTTTTATTGCTTTGTACGCTGACATGTCTGAGGGAGGAAAACAGCGCCTTGTTGCCAATAATCCACATCGCTTGGCACAGGCCGTCTTTAAAATCTGGCACTGGGATGAATATTAATTCAGTTGTTTTCCCACAGAAGCTACTGATTAGTCGAGGCCAAGTATCACTGAGATGATTTATTAAAACCCAACATCTGAGCCCACCTTTGCTGAGCAAATCTGCTTTTCGTCACCTGTGTGACAGGTAGACTGAATGTGTCATGAAAGGGGCAACTAAAATCCTAGAACCGAGTAAAACTAAACATGCAGAGGGACCCCAAAGGCTGGGCTGTGGTGCAAGTGCCTCCCAGCTTTTGGGCATGGAGCCAGGACAGCAGACCAAGGCCAGGGGCTCCTCCCGTGCCTCAGAGCTGGTATCCTAACCCCTCTGTCACCATCTTTTCACTCCCAGCCTTCCTGGTCCTAGTTGGCAATGGGTGGTGTGGGCATGGGACCACCGTGACACTGAGGCTGGGGAGCACAGAGGCTGCTGTGGTGTCCCTCTCTCTGATGATGGGGGATGAAGATGGTTATCAATGAAGCAGAGTCCCCCAGAGCCTCTGTTGGACACCTGCATGCTCAAACCTGATATTAGCTCTGCTGCTGTGACTCAGGGGTGATGTTTTGAAGTCAAAAGACTGTAAAACTTAATGTTTTCATTCTGGAAAGCCTTCCAATGGAAAAGGCTTGACAGAAAAAAAATAATCTGTTTTTTTTATTCTTTGTACAAAGGCCACTTTATTTTGCCCAAGCGTTGTCTTTCCAGTGTGTCTGTTGGTCTCTCTCTGTCTGAATCTTGTCCTCGTTCATCTAAGAACAATATTTCTTTTTTCTTTAAGGGGAATATATAGGTGCAGCACAGGTTTAATGCAGACCGTATCAAAGAAACATTCAAGGGGAAGATTGTCAGAGATACTGCAATAGGAGGATGAACAAAACGATTGAAAAGGTCTTCCCATGTCAAACATCTATGGTTTTAAATACTGAACGATCAAGGCAAAGGCGTTTCCTGGTGATTAATGATGGGCTGGGTGTAGTCATGTCTGGGCCTTAACCCTGGCCTCTCGTATATCCTTAGGAAATGCCCTGTGGCTCAGCTGTTTCTGCTGTTTTAAGCTACACTTGGTTTATGATTGATTGATTGTCGTTTTTAAAAGCACCTTTATGTTTGTGGCTATTTTGGTGTCTGCTCTAGACGGTTTTGTTCCTCTCTCTAGGGTCCTGATGTTATTCCTAAACTAATATAGATGTGCCTAAGTAGCAGAAGCGATGAAAGTTTAAACATATATATATGGGAGTCTCATGCAGGTGTGATATAGCTGGTACATGTGGTGAGCTGCAGATTCATACCAAACATGGCTGTAGAGCTAGCACCTCCCTGGAGGTGTTTAAGTCACGAGTAGATGAGGTCCTGAGGGACATGGTTTAGTGTTTGGTGGGAATGGTTGGACTCGATGATCCGATGGGTCTCTTCCAACCCGGTGATTCTGTGATTCTGTAATGTAGAGCCAGCAGGGTAGTGATGTTTGTTTTCCATCTGTGCTAGATTGCAGTGTGCGGTATTGTCGTTGAGAATTACAGCCAATAAGAAAATGATGCATTAAAGACAACGAACTGATAATCAGATTGATGCTGCAGTTGTTGCAGTGTAAAGGCACCTTTTGCAGCACTGCTCTCTCTCTCAAAGAGGTTATATAGGTATCACGGTGCATGCATCCTTACTCAAATGTTTCCTTTTGAGCTCATTGTATTATTAAGCCTAATGATACTGCAGATTGTTGGCTTCCTGAAAATCTGCTGAAATNATTGATTGTCGTTTTTAAAAGCACCTTTATGTTTGTGGCTATTTTGGTGTCTGCTCTAGACGGTTTTGTTCCTCTCTCTAGGGTCCTGATGTTATTCCTAAACTAATATAGATGTGCCTAAGTAGCAGAAGCGATGAAAGTTTAAACATATATATGGGAGTCTCATGCAGGTGTGATATAGCTGGTACACGTGGTGAGCTGCAGATTGATACCAAGCATGGCTGTAGAGCTAACACCTCCCTGGAGGTGTTTAAGTCACGAATAGATGAGGTCCTGAGGGCCATGGTTTAGTGTTTGGTGGGAATGGTTGGACTCGATGATCCAATGGGTCTCTTCCAACCCGGTGATTCTGTAATGTAGAGCCAGCAGGGTAGTGATGTTTGTTTTCCATCTGTGCTAGATTGCAGTGTGCGGTATTGTCGTTGAGAATTACAGCCAATAAGAAAATGATGCATTAAAGACAACAAACTGATAATCAGATTGATGCTGCAGTTGTTGCAGCGTAAAGGCACCTTTTGCAGCACTGCTCTCTCTCTCTCAAAGAGGTTATATAGGTATCATGGTGCACGCATCCTTACTCAGATGTTTCATTTTGAGCCCATTTGACCTTGCATTACTAAGCCTAATGATACTGCAGATTGTTGGCTTCCTGAAAATCTGCTGAAATCAGTGGCACTCGAGATTTCCAGAGTCACAACTGGATTTGAAAAGCTCAAAGTGTAAAATGTTGTATGCTTGTTTTCAAAAGCTCTCGGTAGCTCATTAGCTTGGGTGTTGTCTCACACTCAAATCTGTCCTGAACCCTAATAGATGCAGACAAGAACTCCCTTGTTAGAGATAAGCAAACCATCAACCCCCAGCTTTTCAGTCAGTGCAGACCTGGGTATGTCCTTGTAGCCTCTACTCACTGTCACTACGACAGGGGCATCATAAATGAGAGTCATAAAAGTAAAGTTTGCTGAACTGGACCAAACTTGTTTGAGGTTTCATGTCAGACAACTAAACTGATTTAAATGGTCTTTTTTTTTAAAGTGAAAGGTGAAACATTAGCTGATGGATCTTAGCAGATTCACCAGACAATCACCATTTCCCAGACTTTTGTAGAATCGGGAGCTGCAGCTTTTGACTCTCCTTGATTTAAGGTAAGGTGCTCCGTGAAGGATTTAATCAGGTGCATGAACAGGTAAGCAGGCAAATATGATTAAATGAGGTGCAACTTATTGTGGTTGTAGCTATTATAGTGTAAGAACATTGCTCAGAGAGTGTTTGTAGATAGGTATGTTGTTACTTTATTAGATATATCTGGAGAGATAGATGACTTGAAGCAAGGCATGTGTGCTCAGAAGCTCTTTTCCTTTTTTCTAGCTGTACTTGTTGTTCTAATAAAAGATATTACTTCCTCAAACCTCATCTTGCCTGCAACGAGATAAAACGCTCCCAGAATCATACTGCGTGAAAGATCTTTTAATTCATTTCAGATCAGCTACAGCTTCCAATAAAACCAATAGGAGCCTTTGCATCCAGTCCCGTCTGCTTCACCATGTGAACAGGAACATTTTATAACGCTTCACAGCTTCTTCCTTCATCTTTTGTAGTAGCTTTGCAAAGATTTAATAGCAACATATAATAAGGGTTTGTGTGACTGTGGAGTGAGGGGAAACTTTACCTTTTGAATGTGTGAATTACAGAGTGTGCAGATTAACAAAGTGAGAAAGAGCAAAGGTATCTTCATAGTAGCAATTGAAAAGGGTTCAGAGGAGTAGCAGATGGATCAGCTTGACCTTTTCTGTATCTAATTCTATAGACTGCGCTGCTTTTTTTTCTGGTGGATGAGGAAAACAAAATAGGCTAGAAAAACTTTCTAAGCTGAAAACTAGGATAAAAATATAACGTTTTGAGGGCACAGGGGGGAAAAAAAAATCTTCCATGCTTTTCTTTAAAAAGCAGTAAGCAAAAAAGCCTGACATAAAAAGGGAGACAGAAAAATTAACTTCCTGATTATAGAAATTAAAATTCTTTAATTAAAAAAGTTGAAATTTATTCTTAGTGTATCAAAAGGATACAGATGCTGATGTTGCACACACTCGAGGTAGAATAAATGTTCTTCAATTTCAATACTCGTGAAATATGTCCTTTGTTACAGATGGAGCCTCATGATACTTTTTACTGATTACTGAACCTTTAAAATAGGAGGTTAGGCCAGCAAGACCAAAACATCGTCAAGACTGACTTCTAAACCAACGAGTTTTTTTAAAAGTGCTGAATTTCCCTTCTCACCCACTGCCCCTGATGAGATGGAATACAGGAAAAAATACAGGACCTCAGTTTTTAGCATCGTGAACACTTGTAGCCAGGCTGCTTGGGCCGACTGCTGGCTATAAGATTCATACTTAAATATAAAAATAGTGCTCCTGAAGCCATTAGCGTTTATAAGCACATGCAAGATAAGTCCTGGGAATTCAGTGTTGATCCAGACAGGTCACTGTCTTCACACAGTAGAATGTCTCACTCATCCCTGTGATCTGACAGTTTACAAGAGAAACATCTATCAAAATCGCATTACATTGGAGAGGATGGGAGCTCTTGGATTCTAAGCCTTAATTTGCTTTTTATATCTTAAATTATGGTGCTGTACCCAAGCCATAAATTTTTACAAAACAAACTGCTGATGCGTTTGAAAGAGCCGAATCAATACTCTCAGCCCTGCGACAGGAGAGGGAGTGAGGAGAGGTGCGTGGGGTGAGGACGGCAGGGAGGTGGTGACGGCACGTTGCTTTTGGAACTGCTACTCTTGTTGTTTTTGCAATGAGATGCCTATATTTACTTGGAGGAAAGGAGAGGAGAGAAGGTTAATGATATCGGTTCCTGGGAATACAGGCACTCCCCAGTGACTGAAAGAATATTCCTGGATCCACCAAGGATTATAATTTCACTCCCAAGTGTCTGCTAGCAGAGAGACAAGCCTGTCTGCCTTCAGTTTAATATTATCACAAAGTGCTCGTTTATTAAGTGCTGTCAAACTTCTTGCCTGTGCTCTGTAGCTTTTCCTTGGTGGTGTAGGAGGCTGAAAGGGCTATCAGCGTACAAGACAGCGTTTTAAATTGAGCAGCATTAAACAGCCTGATCCTGCAAATCTAGGGCTGTGCAGTTTATTTCAGAGAGACTGGTCTTGCCAAGTTTTGTGTGCCATTTAAGAGGAAATCTTTCCCACCAAGTCCAAATGCTTTTGGGGATAAGAGTGATAAGCCCCTTGAATCCTCGCTAGATAATGCCCGTACCTTCTGGGACAGGGCTCAGGAGATTTATTCAGTCGTATCGTTTACAGGAGGTAGGGCTTGCTAAAGCACAAGAAGGATAGGAAACTCAAAAAACTGCGGCAGAAAGATTTGACGAGCAAAGTAAAATGAAATACAGCCATAAAACCTGTAGTGGGAGCAAGGGTAGGGGTCAGCACTGAATTAATTTAGTATGACAACTTTTTAAAGTGTGTGGGCAATAAAGGATGGTTTATGTAGTATTTTATTCTGTATTATTCTTGTCATGGTTACACAGAGCACCTACAATTGGGCTCTTCCTCTAATACATACAGTCAGAGTAGAGTTGTTTCCAGAGATAAGACATGCAAAGTGGAGGTGATACAGATAGATAATTATAAATACATCTTCTTTGTTTCGTGGTGCGGACAGTCTTCCCTTTAAGGTCACTCTGACAATGCTCCAGGATGCACTTGTGGAGCTGGTGGCTGGTGCGACGAGAGGCCAAGCCGCGTAATCAGTTCTTACATCTGGGTGCTCGTCGTCAGGGTTTCAGGAAACTTCTTTTGCTCCACGATAGACCTGTTCTCAACGGGAAAAGCCTATGTGACTGTTCAAACAAGAGTGGAAAAATATGTATCTGGAATATGCATTGCTTTATCCTGCCAAGCCAAGTGTTTATTGTGGAGGCCAGACACATCTGTCCTCCTCCAGCAGATATCGTGGTGTTTCTTGGATTAAAAAAGGCCGACTGTAGTGGAGCAGTGGAAGAAATTGCTTCAGAGGACTGACTTCTTTGAGTCCTATATCATAGGGACCCTGTCAAAAACTGTTAACCACAATAAAAGCTGATGCTTAGGGAGATGAAAGAATTGTTGCTTGATATCACGGTCACCTTGACAGCAACATGCCCCAGGTGGGCAGTGGGGAACCGAGTCCTTTCTCCGTTTGACCTGGGCAGTCGATAGGATTACTTTGGGTTTTTTTGTTTTGTTTTGTTTTATGTAATAAAACATCTGTAATAAAAGTTTTTTTAAAAGAATAGTTTTGGGAAATAGGCTTGAGAGATGGATTGCAGACAACTATTTGGGTCAAGGGGTTAGGTTTTTGCCAGGCTCCAGATGGGGATGGAGAGGAGGACGGGAGCTGGAAGTCATTCTGAAGCTGAATCCATCTATGCTGCACAGGCAGTAAGAACAGCACCAATTTAGTGAGCTGCACCTGATGCTGAGTTTGGCAAGAGAGCAGTCGATACACACATCATTCCCTGTGTGCAGTATTTCCGAGAACGCTGCTTGTGAAAGTGTGTTTGTTCTGAAAACTTGCAGTAAGTGCGAATAACAAAACTCATTGCACTGTCTTTGCGTTTTCGTGCCCTTGCAGATTTACTGGAAAATCTTGGAAAAAGGCAGCTTTGGCGGAACAATTCAGTTATATCAAGGATTTTTGCTGGAAACTTGACAGGCACCAAATCACTTTCTTGCATCCAGTTCTTTCAGTTACTTGTGGACAGCCTTGCACTTGCTGTGGACAGATTTATATGCGTGGCATGTGTTAACGGTAGATAAAAACCCAAGCAAACCCCATAAAAGACCAAAATCCAAACTTCCCCTATATATTTAGCTTATTTTTGAACAACCTTGCCTGGTTCAGGTGCTCCTGCAGACTGTGCCAAGCACGTGGCTCTGTATCTTCTGCCATCAGCTGCCTGGCGTATTAACAGTGTAAGCATTGAAGCTGAGAAGAGTTTTGATCATTTTCAAATGGACTTGGAGTCCCAGTGTTTCTTCAGTATTTTTGTAATAATGGTGTGGCATGATAGGATGGAACAGTAAATCGTTGTGACCAATGTAAGGTTGACAGTCTGATATCTAGGGATTTATACTAATCATGGATTACTGCTAATGGGGAAAATGAGAAATTATAACTTCTGATGTGTCAAATGAACACCTCAAGTTGGTATTAAAAACATCACACGCTTTGCATGTACCAAACAACACCTTATTGCACATTATTCAATTTTGGTTTGGGTTCCTGGCATCAGCAGAAGTAAGTTTTACATCTTTTTTTTTGTTGAGCACATAAAGGCTACATTATAAGTTAACTGAGAGAGTGGCCCAGAGGTTTGTGAAGTTATTAAAATAACCCTATTATGAAATAGGACGTGGTGCAATACAATGTTATTACAGCAGCTTAGTAGAGTTTGTTCGGAAGAAAGCAAATTATGATCATTTGCTGTATAATGATGAGTGTTCTACCACTCTTAGTTGTTCCTGGGTTTCTAAGGTCCTAGAAAAATGAAAGACAGACCTGAAGCAACCTTACATTGTTGTGCAGATTTGCAATTGAATGANTCCCTCCTCTCTACAACCTCCCTTCAGGTAGTTGCAGAGAGCAATGAGGTCTCCCCTCAGCCTCCTCTTCTCCAGGCTAAACACCCCCAGCTCTCTCAGCCGTTCCTCATCAGGCTTGTTCTCCAGCCCCTTCACCAGCTTCGTTGCTCGTCTCTGAACTCGCTCCAGAGCCTCAACATCCTTCTTATGGTGAGGGGCCCAGAACTGCACACAGCATTCAAGGAGCGTGTATATATATATGTATATATATAAAAATAATGTGTATTTAAACACAGTGCAAAGATGAAGGGCCAGTTCTGCATGATGCTGAGTGGCTCTAACTGGGTAGAAGCCCATCTCAGGGCGCTCAGTGTCTCCTCAAGCCCCACACCGTATCCTGAGGGACACAAGTTTCTCATGTTCCAGGATGTTTGCAGCCAGTGAATTGGCACTGAATGATCTGCGCTGGAGAGAGGTTGATGCTCCAAGCCAGGGTGGTCATGCAGCCAGTTACAGGCAGTAACAACACCAGCGAGCAAAGCGGTGCAAGACTTGGGTGTTGAACTGCAGAGTGAGGGCTCTGATATTTTCCAATCTTTTGAGCACAGTCCACATCACTGTCTCTCTTCAACTTCCCTGCCCTGGTTGGGGCACGACCAGCCTGCATTACTTAAAACTTAAAAACTTAAAAAACTTAAAAACAAAAAAAAAAGAAATATTGATGCTCTCCAACTGCACTGTGGAAAAAAATGGATCTCTATTCTATTTAAAAATCTCGGCTTTTAAGAGTATTTTTAATTTCAGTTAAAATAAAAATATGTTAACATTTTTCCTTTCCCTGTGCTCTTCATTTGGATTCAGAAGATAATTTCGTATGTTACTGTATTTTTAACCAGAAATGCAGCTACCTTCTGTGTTCCTCTGCAAAAGCTTTATGCCACAATAATTTAAGAT
>WAAB01015198.1:0-10854 GCA_013389865.1 Piaya cayana | reverse complement strand
ACACAGGATTTGAGGAGCAGTCTCACCAGTGCTGAGTCCAGAGGGAGAAGAACCTCCCTGGCCCTGCTGGCCACGCCGTTTCTGATACAGCCAAGATGCCATTGGCCTTCTTGGCCACCTGGGCCACTACTGGCTCATGTTCAGTCACTGTCAACCAACACCCCCAGGTCCTTCTCCTCCAGACAGTTTCCAGCCAGACTTCTCCTAGTCCTTAGCTGCATAGGGTGGTTGTGCCCCAAGTGCACAGGGCACAGGTACCTACAGCAATGGGTGCCCAGGAGGCTGGAAGGCAGGACAGTATTGTCATCACCCTGACAATGGTTTTGTTTGCTGTTCTCACAAGGAATGAGTAACAGATCAGGCTCGTTTCCTAAAAGGGTATTAATCACTTATGTCTCTTGCCCTACAATCTGCTCTCTGCAGCCTCTGTAAAATGAGCTTCCAGGTCTGGGAATGTACCTATCTGGGTTTTATTCACACTTATCTGTACTGACATCAATAAAGGTTGTCCAGGAAATCAGAGCACTGAGTTTCACCTCTCTGGTCTGCCAGAGCTGGAGGGTGGCTCAGCTGCCCAGCTTCAAAGAGGGGTCATAGCACTGCCCTTTGCCACAGGGAACAGGGGAAGGTGGTGAGGATGTCAAATGGACAGGTAACCAAAACCACTGAACTGCATGACCTTACAGGCTTTGTATCTGTTGTCTATACTGAGCGTTGATGCTTGATCGTTGTGACCAGACTCAGTGTCAACAGGGACGTTAGGATGTCCCTGTTAGCTCACCTCTCAGCTCATGCCTCTGGAAGCCATCTGTGAACCTACTTCCATTCACACAGCCTGGAACAACCAACTCCGTCCTCGTCCCAGTGCACGCAGTCACATGTGGGTGCCAGTGAACATTTCTGCCTCTAACAGTGGCTTCAGCTCCTTAGTAGATGGCTCATGTGTGCAACAGTTTAATCTGGGTCCTGGGAGATGAGGATCTGGAGCACAAAAGAAATGAAACCAGCAATGCATTTTCCAAGATCATGCACAGCAAAAGTTTAGTGGAAGAGAGAGGGGAATGGTGATCTCCTTTCTCATTTATTGATGTCAGAGGGGACCATTTTAGCCATCACTGTCCAGCTTCAGCCTCACACAGAGTGGCCAATCTCATTCTGATTCTTATTCTCATTCAGCACCTTTCCCCTATTTTGAACGTGATACCATGTGCGGGAAACACCTTTACTGTTTGCTTTTGCTCTGCCTGTTCCACCACAGTAAACAGTTTTCCACACCTGGAATTCCTATGCCCTCCTGCACTGTCAGGCCACCAGCAGTCACCAGTATTAGTGCATCAAAATATGATGGTCAGTTAGGTTGAGTATTGTCCCCCTTAGTGCAAGATCAGAGCAACACGTCCACTGAATCCCCGTGCAGGACTCTGTGCCCCAGTAGAACCATAGAGCAGTTTGAGTTGGAAGGGACCTCAAAGCCCATCCAGTTCCACCCTCTGCCATGGGCAGGGACACCTCCCACTGGATCAGGGGCTCCAAGCCCCATCCAACCTGGCCGTGAACCCCTCCAGGGATGGGGCAGCCACAATGTCCCTGGACAACAAGGGTCAAGGCCTCCCCACACTCATCATGAAGAATTTCTTTCTAGTAACTAATCTAAATCTTCCCCCTTCCAATTTAAAGCCATTTCCCCCTCATCCTGCCTTCACCCTCTGCAGATGTCTTCTGCTGAGGTTGCCCTGCCTGGACACAGACACCTGATTTTCAAAAATACAGGCTCAGGTGGATTAATCCCATACCTGGTGACTCTCCAGGCTTAGGAGAGCATTTCTGGACTTACACTCCTGCCATAGAATCACAGAATCACAGAATCACCAGGCTGGAAGAGACTCATCAGATCATCGAGTCCAACCATTCCTATCAAACACTAAACCATGTCCCTCAGCACCTCGTCCACCTGTGCTTTAAACACCTCCAGGGAAGGCGAATCAACCACCTCCCTGGGCAGCATATTCCAATGCCTAATGACCCCTTCTGTAAAAAACTTCCTCCTAATCTCTAGCCTAAATCTCCCCTGGTGGAGCTTGAGGCCATTCCCCCTCATCCTGTCCCCTGTCACTTGGGAGAAGAGCCCAGCTCCCTCCTCTCCACAACCTCCTTTCAGGGAGTTGGAGAGAGCAATGAGGTCTCCCCTCAGCCTCCTCTTCTCCAGGATAAACACCCCCAGCTCTCTCAGCCGATCCTCTTATTCTCCAGCCCCTTCCCCAGCTTCATTGCTCTTCTCTGGACTAGCTCCAGAGCCTCAACGTCCTTCTTGTGCTGAGGGACCCGGAACTGAACACAGGATTCAAGATGCAATGTAGGCCATGGCACAAAGCAAGCTCTCTGGCCATGCTAGATTTCCTTCTTCCAGCAATCACCCCAAGATGAAAGCCATTTTCCTGCAAGTAATTCACATGGGCACTATGTGGGGAAAACCCTCATTGCTGGAATGCAAATCATGGGGTATGAATCAGCCACGTTGTCTTGAGACACCGCTTCTCTTCAGCTCATTGGATTAGAGTAGGGGGGAATTCTTTGGAGGCTGATAAATGGGACCCATTTAAGTCCCAACCTCATTAATGCCTGGGGTCATGAAAATCTCAGAACAGCAGCTGTAGCTGAAGGAGTCTCAGGACGCTAAACATCAGTCCACAGGGGACACCCAAAGGAGTTAGAAGCCCACTGGGGGACTCATAAATGAATGCCCAGTTTTCTTTGGTTGTATTCACAGTCTGCTGGTGGGACAGTTGTTGTGCCCTGGAATGTGGTCACACTTTGTTCATCAAGTGGGCCGCCTTGCTAAGATAGCGATCGGCGCACTGCTCTCTTCAATCCGGTCAGTCAGGTGTGGAAGCACAGGGGACCAGGCAGTGGGGAAAAAGTGCATGCTGCAACGAAGAACCCAAATAATCTGTCACGATCTGGGAAATGTATTGGCAAAGGGTCAGAGAAAACAACGTTCAACCCAGTGGCCTCTCCCATGGCTCCCTGGAGTGCCTCCAGCCTCACACCTTTGCTAGGCTCTGGACAGATTTCAGTTTTGTCTCTGTCAACACTTCCCTCTCTCCAGCGTTGCCCTCATCGCCTCAATCGATCACCATCTGCATCTCCTCTCACCTCTACATGGGCTGGCACCATAACCATTCCTTAAATCAACACCTCAGAGAAGTTATGGCCATGTCTGTAAACAAGGTACAGGGTTTTTAGAGGGAGCACAGTTCATCCCTGGAACAGCGTTGCAAGGAAGGCTTCACTTGTGATCACCTGCCATCCACAAATAAATCCAGAGTGGCTCCTTCAGGGTGATACTGATCCATGGACCACTGGAGAAAACAGTAAGGCAGAAGAGTCCGCAATGTCCTGCACACATAGCGTGCTGCACACACATCTTGAGCTCCAGTGAGCCTGGGAAGCTGCCTTTCAGGAGTTTAAACCTTACAGCTGGACTGCATTGTCTTGCCTTGTCTTTCCATGTATTTGGAAAACAAGCTCTGTTTGGAGTAGGTTAACCACCATGGACTCAAGGAGATCTTAACGGCATCTGCCATATGCCCAGCCTAGCAAGCACAACTGTCCATCTCCTACAGGGNATGCCCAAAGGAGTTAGAAGCCCACTGGGGGACTCATAAATGAATGCCCGGTTTTCTTTGGTCCTATTTGCAGTCTGCTGGTGGGACAGTTGTTGTGCCCTGGAATGTGGTCACACTTTGTTCATCAAGTGGGCCGCCTTGCTAAGATAGCGATCGGCGCACTGCTCTCTTCAATCCGGTCAGTCAGGTGTGGAAGCGTAGGGGACCAGGCAGTGGGGAAAAAGTGCATGCTGCAACGAAGAACCCAAATAATCTGTCACGATCTGGGAAATGTATTGGCAAAGGGTCAGAGAAAACAACATTCAACCCAGTGGCCTCTCCCATGGCTCCCTGGAGTGCCTCCAGCCTCACACCTTTGCTAGGCTCTGGACAGATTTCAGTTTTGTCTCTGTCAACACTTCCCTCTCTCCAGCGTTGCCCTCATCGCCTCAATCGATCACCATCTGCATCTCCTCTCACCTCTACATGGGCTGGCACCATAACCATTCCTTAAATCAACACCTCAGAGAAGTTATGGCCATGTCTGTAAACAAGGTACAGGGTTTTTAGAGGGAGCACAGTTCATCCCTGGAACAGCGTTGCAAGGAAGGCTTCACTTGTGATCACCTGCCATCCACAAATAAATCCAGAGTGGCTCCTTCAGGGTGATACTGATCCATGGACCACTGGAGAAAACAGTAAGGCAGAAGAGTCCGCAATGTCCTGCACACATAGCGTGCTGCACACACATCTTGAGCTCCAGTGAGCCTGGGAAGCTGCCTTTCAGGAGTTTAAACCTTACAGCTGGACTGCATTGTCTTGCCTTGTCTTTCCATGTATTTGGAAAACAAGCTCTGTTTGGAGTAGGTTAACCACCATAGACTCAAGGAGATCTTAATGGCACCTGCCATGCACTAGATCATCCTTCGAGAATCCAGTTGGGGAGGGTTTGTGGTAGCAACCCTGTATCAAGAACCCTTCCCCTGGAAGTTGCCTTCTCTGGAGTGAGTCCAGAGAAGAGCAACAAAGCTGGTGAAGGGGCTGGAGAACAGACCTGATGAAGAATGGCTGAGAGAGCTGGGGGTGTTTAGCCTGGAGAAGAGGAGGCTGAGGGGAGACCTCATTGGTCCAACTACCTGAGGGGAGGTGGAGAGGAGGATGCTGGACTCTTCTCCCAAGTGACAGGGGACAGGATGACAGGGAATGGTCTCAAGCTCTGCCAGGGGAGATTTAGGCTAGACATTAGGAAAAAAAAATTCACAGAAAGGGTCATTGGGCAGTGGCAGAGGCTGCCCAGGGAGGAGATTGATTCACCTTCCCTGGAGGGGTTTAAGGGGTGGGTGGACAAGGTTTAGTGTTTGATAGGAATGGTTGGAGTCGATGATCCAGTGGGTCTCTTCCAACCTGGTTACTCTATGATTCTATGACTCTTCCTCACCAGGCAGTGCTTTCCCAGTGGAGGAGGCTTTCCCTGTTTGCATTCACCTTGGTGTTGCTGAGCTGCTGGGAACTCAATGCAAATTGTTAGGGCATGAGGAGAGGGGCCTATCTGCCCTGTGGTTACAGCCCTTTTCCACATGGGCTCAGAGCAGTGTCCAATCCCATCTCCAGTGAATGTGTTTATTTTTATTCCATGCAAAGGGCAAAAAAGCAGGCAGGTCAAAGGGTTGCAGGAGCAGATCTGTCTCCCGTGAGTGTGGGACTGCAGAGGTGATGATGTCTGAGGTGCCCAGCACCCACCCTGCTGCCCAGTATCTTCAAACAGGAGCAAAGCTGGGTCTCAGCTGATGAAGACAGCAACATCCTCTTATTCTCAGTGGGGAGGTGGACACATCTGGACTCTCTTAGGCAATGTGCTGTCCACAGAGAGAGAGGAACAGTAAAATTTGGCTGCTTGGTTCATTTTCTGCAGATTCTCCAAGGCAACGGCCTCTCCTCTGGCTGACAATGTTCCTCCAGGTCATCTGTCTCTCCTGACCATCCCTGAGGCAAGGCAAGTCAAATTGCCAGAGGGCAGCACTTGAATTAGACACCTAAATGAGGCAAACTGCATGCAGCCCCAATAACTTTACATTTCAGGTTGTGTGTGTCTTGTCCAAACCTACAAGGACACGTGTGGCAAGCACTGATCACAGCTCTGATATCGATTCCTTTCCTGTTACACACAGAAGCAGGAGATATCTCACACTGGCCTCCTTATTGCCTTGCAAGGCAGTGGTGTTCTCAGGACAGATCTGCTCTTTTCATGTCACCAGGTTTAATTCCAGCCTTGTTCTTAAGGGTCACAAATTATTCACGTCTGACTGCTGCTCTGTAATCAGGGCATCTCACCTGGGTTTGCCTGTCAGCACTGCAGTGTCTGCTGTGGCTATCACAGACTGGTCGTACATCTTCAGCTGAGCTCTCCTGCCCCAGTCAAAGCTGTGACAAAGAGCCTGGGAAAGCACAGAGCTGTCAGTGCAAGGCTCAGGCTGGGAATTAGAATCATAGAATGATAGAATCGCCAGGTTGGAAGAGACCCACCGGATCATCGACTCCAACCATTCCTATCAAACACTAAACCATGTCCCTCAGCATCTCACCCACCCGTCCCTTAAACCCCTCCAGGGAAGGTGACACAACCCCCTCCCTGGGCAGCATGTTCCAGTGTCCAATGACCCTTTCTGTGAAAATTTATTTCCTANCCAGCTTCGTTGCTCTTCTCTGGACTCGCTCCAGAGCTTCAACATCCTTCTTGTGGTGAGGGGCCTTGAATGCCACGTCTACACATTTCTTAAATTCCTCCCAGGATGGTGACTCCACTACATCTCTGGGCAGCCTGTCACAGCGCTTGACAACCTATCAAACATAAACGATCATCTCCCATGCCAGTTTCTGGCTGAGCAAGAGGATTTGGGGGTTTTCATAATGGGTGAAAGGATGGAGAGACCAGCAGCTGCTTTTAGCAACACCAGCATGACCTTGGTTCAGCAGTTCACCTGGAGGTAACCGAGCTGTGAATCCGGCCCTGGACGTGCACAACATCGGGTAGCGGAGGCTGCACTAGAGGCTGTGGCTGAGAGAGTGACTGACTCAGATGGCAGCAGGTTGGCAGTCCTTCAAAGAGGCTTTCTTTGTCTTCTTTGTGGGAGGTGTAAATGAATTGAATGGAGACGCTGGAGGCTTTCCTGTGCCAGTTATTAGCAATCTCACTTCTATATATAGCTTCTGCCTAACTCACTCTGGGTGAGCAAACAGAGTGGCATGTGAGTTATCGCTCTTGTCACGTTCACCTCTCATGATTACACACATTTTGTTTGCTTGCTCTATCGTGGTGATGTAAGGCAGACTAAAAGAGGCTGTAATGCCACATGGCTTCAACGTGCTGGAGCTGTGGCCTCCAGGCTCCAGCTGGAAGCTACCTGAAGTGTTGGAGCTTCGTAATACCACAGCCCTAGGCCAGGGAGTAGAGCTCCAGGCAATTCTCCATGGAAAGTTGGGCGGTTTCAAGTTGTTTTCCCATCTGCCTGGCCCAGTTTGTGTGCAAAGAGAAAAGTAGAGGAAGCCTACCAAAAATGCACTGGAGGAAAGCAATGAAACTTCTTCCTGGGTCCCTCATCAAGAAACGGTCAGTCAGAAGTTTTCAAGAAATGTGGTTAATGTTTGGGCTCTTGATCAGGCAGTGCAGGGATGGGACAAGGGCTAATTNAGCGTCCTTTCCAAACTATTCTATGATTCTATGACTTTCAAGTTCTTTTCCGTTTCTCTGCATTACAGACTGGCACCAGAACACGACCAAGGCTGTTCAAACAGCTCAAAAGCACCACTGAGCTCACTGTATCCCAGCTCTCCGTGGGGAGACTGGAGAAAAATGTCCTGTCTGCAGACCACTGGCTGTATCTATTCTCCTTCCAAGCTTCTTTCTTTCTTTGACCAAGATACTTGAAGGTAACTTTGTTCCTGCCCTTTGTGAGGGGCAGCAATTGAAGTAGCTTCTGGATCTTCACACCATCAAGCAAGGATGACTCATAGAAGTTAATTAGAGATGGCAAATATGGGACCACTGACCTGCTCCCTCATCCCCACTTGAATTAGGAGAGACTATCAGGCAGCCTGAGAGCTGATACCTCTCTGGGTTGTCCCTGCCAATGCAAAATCACTGCCGAGCCTTCCTGAGCCAAGTTTAGGCCAGGTCCCTGTTGCACACATCATTTACCACACTCGTTCGCACTCACAAGGTCCTAACGATGCTGGTGTAGAAGGGCCATGGATATTGATTAGCCACCTCTGGTGATTTTGTTCTCTGTAGGTCTGGGAGCAGCTTTCCCAACTTGTTGTCCCAAAGGTGAAGAAAAGTTTTGTGCCACCACTCACAGACAATGCTAACGGTGCCCCTGCTGTGATCTCTCTTGGCAGATCCCATCTGGACCCTCTACTGTTTAATATGGTCTCCCCACGGGAGAAGATGCTGGCAGCTGGTACCAAGTGGGCCCCTCTGCCATGTTCCCATCTAAGCTGGGTGCTGAGCATGCCAGCAGCTCACAACATCAGCAGTCCCCCGGGGCAAGTTTTCGCACACGCAGGCCAACACTGAGCCCCTTCGAGTGTTGAGGGTTTGTGTGTGTGTTGGCAGAATCAATTAAAATTCTTGGATCGCCACCAACAGCCTTGACTCTGTTTGGGCCAAATTCCCAAAGGGGCCCCTCCGCGGCTTCCATCTTGGCTGTGGCCAAGGTCTCTTGAGAACAGGCTGGTCCAAGTTGGAATATGTTTTAGATAAATAGTGTGTCAGGTTATGGCATGTGCCCAACAGCCTGGGGCAGCCTCAAATGCAAACCCCATCCTTGAGCCCAGCTCTCCTGGGGAGAATAATGTGGACCATGATGATGGCTCTGGGTCCACCGTGGATGGAGAAAAATATGAAGTCCTTAATCCCAAAGAAACCCTCAGCACAGAGGATGTTTTCCCTTTGGTTGTGGCCTCGCACTGACCAACTGCTCCTGGGTGTTATTTTGAGAGCAGGCAGGATAATTCCAGGCAATGACCTTTTGAGACAAAGCAGGGGTGATGAGGGGTTGGTGGTGACTCACACCTGCAGCACGTGGCTGTGCTCCCCTATCTGCACTGGTCCATGGCGTCGTTATCATCAGCCTCATTGAGAAGGGGAACTCATTTGGAATAAATTAAACAATTGCTCTTTTCTTCCCTTAGAAGAGAAACATGAGCAGGAATTGCCTGAGTGGAGCGATAGGCTGACATAAGTGAATAAACACGGAGCCTTTTTACAGCGAGGCTCCTCTGGGCACCGGGAATATCTGAGGATGAATTACCCTAGATGAGACCACTAGCAGCCAAAAAGTACAGAGACAAAAGCCGGAGCCAAGCTAAATGTTTCCAAGTCCTGTGATCCCCCTGGGGAATTCAAACCTCCAACTGGATTTGGGATTCAGTGAAGCTTTTCTCTCTCTTTCCCTTGCATGGGGCCATCGTGGGCAGGAGGCAGAAATGCCACAAAGGAGACAACTCATGTTGTCCTGGCTCAACAATCCCAAAGTGGTGCCAAGTTGCATCATGGTCAATCCTGTTGCCACACAGCTTTACCCTGGCTCTGGTGTTGTTGATGGGCATTCCTGGGGGTGGCGATGATGCAGCTGCGGTTCTTCATCCCGATGATGAGTGTATGGGCAAAGCTGGGGAGACAGCCAGGTATCTACACTGTCAGCTTCTCAGGGCTTTACTCAACTCTTCCTCAGACAAGTCATTTGTGCATGGTGATTTAATCATAGAATTGCTAGACTGGAAAAGACCTCTGAGATCATCAAGCCCAACTGTACCTGTCCACTACTAAAACGTATTCATAAACACCTCATCTACCCCTCTTTTAAACCCCTCCAGATAGGGGGACTCCACCACCTCCCTGCACAGCCTCTGCCTCTGCCTGAGAACCCTTTTTTGGAAGAATTTTTTCCTAATGTCCAGTCTGAACCTGCCCTGGTGTAGCTTGAGGCCATTTCCTCTCTATCCTAAGGATGAGTAAGGGATGAGAGAAATATGATTAATGCTATTGAGGACTGAGACTAGCAGAGAGACTCACTGGACCCACAAAAGGTGGTGATCACAACCCCACTCTGACAGCCCCACCTTCACCATTTTGTTTTAAAAGAAAAGATAAATTTTGGGTAAATTTTTGGCAGCAGATTTTGATAAACTGATTATTTTGTTCTGGCTTTTACATCTCCATTCAAGCAGACTGCAAACACAAATAGAGTGCAGAAGGGGGCATCTGTTCTTGTGTCAACTCTTACCTCTCCCCAATAGCCAGAATGGGTCAGCCATTCACCNCTGCCTGAGAACCCTTTATTGGAAGAATTTTTTCCTAATGTCCAGTCTGAACCTGCCCTGGTGTAGCTTGAGACCATTTCCTCTCTATCCTAAGGATGAGTAAGGGATGAGAGAAATATGATTAATGCTATCGAGGACTGAGACTGGCAGAGAGACTCACTGGACCCACAAAAGGTGGTGATCACAACCCCACTCTGACAGCCCCACCTTCACCATTTTGTTTTAAAAGAAAAGATAAATTTTGGGTAAATTTTTGGCAGCAGATTTTGATAAACTGATTATTTTGTTCTGGCTTTTACATCTCCATTCAAGCAGACTGCAAACACAAATAGAGTGCAGAAGGGGGCATCTGTTCTTGTGTCAACTCTTACCTCTCCCCAGTAGCCAGAATGGGTCAGCCATTCACCAAAACTTTGCGAGAAGACAGAACGAACAGTTATTCTGCTCTATATTTTTTAAATATCATAATCAATTCTATATATAGGTATATATGTGTTGGGGGAGATATATATGGGGTATACATATATGTAAATACACCATGTGTGTGTGAGTATATATATAAAATATATACATACAGTGCTTAGACCATGAAGTCCTACTTTCTATTTAATACATAAATGTGCTGTAGCAACTATGCTTATTATACTACAAAAAAAAATTGCTTTTCAAACCTAAGGATTTTCTAACAAATGAAGGTGCTTCCCACTGCTCAGTGAAATTTTGGTTCAAGGAAACACTGCATTATGTTCCTAATGCAGGTGACCTGATCAGGTGGTCACTCAGATGCGGAGAACATCACCAGTCTTGGGGATGATTGCAGAAAGGTGCCTCCCCTGCATCACTTCTCCAGTGTTCCTTTAAGGGGAGAACGGCAGGCTCCACAGCTGGCAGATCCAGCTGCTGGGTGAGAAGAGCTGGGGGTGTTTAT
>WAAB01015196.1:29526-40078 GCA_013389865.1 Piaya cayana | reverse complement strand
AGTAATTTAGTGCTTGTGTTAACGATCTTCTGAGGGAAGGCTGAGGGAAAAGCTCCCTTCTGCCTTCCCATCGAGGTTCATAGAATCGTAGAATCACCAGGTTGGAAGAGACCCACCGGATCATCGAATCCAACCAGTCATCCAGGTGCTGCTATTGTTTCCGGGTGCTTCTCCCACAGCCGGTGGTGTGAGGGGCGTACAGAGGGTTTAGAAGGTCTTATTTCATTCCCTGTTCTCCGTTTCCCTGTTCGCCGCTCTCCTGGCCTGGTGGCTTGTCCCCAGCCTGATGGGGATGGGGCAGCAGAGAACCTGCTCCAGAAAGCATCAAAGTCTTGGTTTGTGGAAAGGGCCAAGAGCATCTTCCATGGAAGAAGTGAGAGCGTCCTCCATGGAAGGGCCAAGAGCATCCTTTGTGGAAGGGCCAAGAGCATCTTCCATGGAAGAAGCAAGAGCGTCCTCCACAGATTCTCGTGCCCCGAGCATCTGAAGGGATGAAGCTGGACACCCTTGGCTGTGGTGTCACCCCACTAAGCTCTCCCCCCTTCATCTCTCCTAGGTAGACGGAGCTGGGAGGAGAACCATTACCCATCAAGCTCCTGGGCTGGAATGGGTCTGCGGGTGGTGACCCCTAAGGCTTCGCGTGAAGTTGTGTGTCTTGCCTGGGGGGCCAGCGCGCAGGGACAAGGGACTTTTATCCCTGGACGAGCGTCGGCGATGAGCCACGTGCCGTCGCCATTGGCCGGCGTCTTCGTTCACGGACCTTTTGTCCAATCAGGGGGCTGCGAGCGATGCTGGGTGATCGTCTTTTGGTGTTCCAAGGTGACCAATCCTGGTGGGAGCGGGGGCCACGGCGGCACCGCCATAGGCTGGCGCTCGATGGTGTCACCTGCTCGGCTTTAACAAAGGCGCCAGCAGGAAGATGGGGATGAGAACTGGGGTGAGGGTGAGATTTAGTGGAGAATTTATCAACCTGGAGTGTAGGGAACCCCATTCTGCTCAGGTTGGAGGCAGGAGCAGGTGCCCACGCTTGTCGTGATGGAAGGGATGGGATTAAAACCCATCGTGGCTGTTCTAGCTCTCTGGAGCTCATCATTCTCCACTGCAAAATCACCTTTAAAATAGTCGTGAGCCACTTTCTCCTGCTTGGGGACATGGTGACACCACAGGGGCTAAAGCATCTCCAGGTCTTCTCCATCTCTTTGTGTTTCCAGCCCAGTTACGGGAACTGGAACCTGTTCCACCCCCTACGTGAGCCCCATCATCGGGTGGTTCCTGGGGTGTCCTGGATTCCACGAGCTTTTCCGCAGCTCGCGGGGCTCTGAAGGTGCTGCCGGCCCCGTTCGCTCTCCATGTGGCTGGAGATGTCTTCGAATCCTTCTTCTCCTCTTGCGGCGGGTTTCCCAGCCCCATCAGCGGCGCCGTTTGCCTTTCTCGAAGGCCTCGGAGCCCGCGACCCGGAATCGGCTTGCGAAACAGCTGATTTCTTATTTCTTTTCCCTTTTTCTTTTTTTTTTATTTTTTTTATTCTTCACAACCTGTCCCCCAGCAATAAAGCCAACCCGGCGCCTCGGCGTGACGTTGATCCAAATCGCAGTCTACGTGTGGCCGTTTGAGCTGGCCTCGGCCGCTCTGATTTGACCGGGGAGCACTCAGCGCTGTCTCCTCCGGTCTCTCTTCTGGCTTCATAACCTCTGGTGACGCTAACAGCAGCTCCTCTGTGTGTTCTGGATGGAGAAATCAGCTCTCCGGAGTCTTTTTTTGTGCTTAGAACCAGCGTTTCGAGCCCAAAAAAAGAGGCGAAAACACTATTATTTTTTTTCATGAGGGTTGAGAAGCAGCCTTTGCAAACATCATTATTGCAAACGGTTAATTTTATTCAATATTTCGCTTTTATCTAGGAAAGAGCTCGGACCGAGTCGCCTTTAGCTCCTGCTTTTAATGCTTCCACCGGGAACGCGGACGATCCGTTTGTTGTTGAGTCCCAAGCCCCTTCACTCCCGCTCTCCTCGCCCGAAGGCTGCGCTGCGGCCGGCGCAGAACACGCAGGAACCCTCGCGTTGGTCAGTGCTGCCCGTGGATCTTCCCTTTTTTTCTTCGCCAAATAGAAAATATTTCTATTTTTAGAAATAATACCAGCCAACATCGGGGCCGAAGGGTGACAAATAGTTTAAAAAAATTTAAAATAATGAGGATTTTTTGATTTTTTTAAAATGTTTTTTTTCTGACTGAAGGAATTTTCTGCTGGCTTGCTACAATTTTAACCTAGAGATAGTTTTAATATTTTTTTTCTCCCTCCTCCAAGTGATTTCAGCCAGATTTGCATGGAGACGGGATGAGTTTTCGAGGAGCCCTCAAGGCAGGTGGCAGCAAATTGCTCCCAGCATCTCTGGTGCTTTTGGGGTGTCAGGTCCCTCAACATCTCTGCTGCTTTGGGGGTCTTAGCTCCCCTGGCATCGCTTCTAGCATCTCTGCTGCTTTTGAGGTGTTGATTCCCTCAGCATCTCTGCTGTTTTGGGGGTGTAGGGTCCCCCAGCTTCACTCCCAACATCTCTGCTGCTTTTGGGGTGCCACATCCCTCAGCATTTCTGCTATTTTTGGGGTGTAGGGTCCACCAGCATCACTCCCAGCATCTCTGCTGCTTTTGGGGTATCGGGTCCCCCCAGCATCTCTTGTGCTTTTGGGGTGTTGGGTCCCCTGGCATCGCTTCTAGCATCTCTGCTGCTTTTGGGGTGCCATGTCCCCCAGCATCTCAGCTATTTTTGAGTTGTAGGGTCCCCCAGCTTCATTCCCAGCATCCCTGCTGCTTTTGGGGTATCAAAACCCCCAGCATCTCTCATGCTTTTGGGGTGTTGGGTCCCCTGGCATCACTTCTAGCATCTCTGCTGCTTTTGAGGTGTTGATTCCCCCAGCATCTCTGCTATTTTGGGGGTGTAGGGTCCCCCAGCTTCACTCCCAGCATCTCTTCTGCTTTTCAANCCCAGCATCTCTGCTGCTTTGGGGTATTGTGTCCCCCAGCATCTTTCATGCTTTTGGGGTGTTGGGTCCCCTGGCATCGCTTCCATCACCTCTGCTGCTTTCGAGGCATTGAGCCCCCCAGCATCTCTGTTTCTTTTCAGCCACTGGATCCCCCCCAAAATCTCTGCTGCTTTTGGGGTGTCGGGTCAGGTGGGCCTGGGAGGCGATCGCTGTGCCGAGAGAGAGAGAGCACGAGGCTTCCTGCCATCCGCTACCTCCAGGGGTCAAACCCGCTTATTGAAGCCTCCAGGCGCTGGCCTGGAGGCTGAGAGAGGGGAGCTGGTCTTTGTGCTGAGAACAGAGTCTTTCCTCTTCAAACAATCAGGGCTTCAAACCCCCCCCCCGAGCGTTTTCAAGGGAGCGATTTTTATGTCGGGATTATGATAAACCGGCTGAGTGGGCGCACTAAGCCGCCGGAGGAATCAGATCAGGCCCTGCTTTCATTTCAGCGAGTGGCGGCTGTGTGGGAACGGAGGCTTGGGGAGACGCTCTGAATTAACCAGCGGAGCCCTGGAGCCCACGACCCCCCTCGTTTTGGAGCTCAGGACCCCCATTTCGGTGTCCAGACCGGAGCAGGGGGTGCAGGCAGGAGCCTCTTGGTGCTGATCCAAGTCCCTGTTCCCGTTGCAGATCCACCTCGTGATGCTTTGCAGCACCTTGAGATGGTTTTTTGGGGTGTCCAGCGCCCTATCTGGCAAGAATAGAAGGGAAAGGGAATTTCTTGAATCTCCGCCTTCCCTGGAGGTGTTTAAGTTACGTGTGGACGGGGTCCTGAGGGACATGGTTTAGTGTTTTGTGGGAGTGGTTGGACTCGATGATCCAGTGGGTCTCTTCCAACCCGGTGATTCTGCGATTCTGTGATTCTCTCTCACCCCATCCCAGGGTGCAAACGTGACGCTGAGTGACCGGAAAAATGAGCCTGGACGGCTCTCCCGCACCCTCCCCTGCGGGCATAGAGGGTGGCGGTGCCCGAGGACGGCTCGAAGGAAAATGATGAGCTCTGTGGTCTTCGGGCTGCTGGGAGGTGACGGCTCGCGGCCTCGCGGGTCACTCAGATGCAGCTCGGGGTGATTGGATGTGAAAGCGAGGCCTCGGCTCTCTCGCCATCACCCGCCAACCGCCGCGGGAGGCTTTTGCTGGCCTGGGCTCCCGTGACAGCGCTGCCAGCGTGGTGGCAGTGGAGGAGGGGGGGGATGACACCCTAAAAATAGTCCTGGGGCTGCGTTCTGGTGTGCCCGGAGGGATTTTCAGGGATGGCGATAGGAAGGGACGTGTGCATGTGTCATAGAATCACCAGGTTGGAAAAGACCCACTGGATCATCGAGTCCGACCATTCCCATCAATTTAGTCCCAACACCTCCCTGCCTTTCCGCAGCTGCTGGAAAATGCAGGGGAAAAGGGTGACAGCCGAGGGGGTCGGAGCAGGCAGGATCCACCCAGCAGCAAAACTGCGATGAGCGGGGTTAGTTTTGCGGAAGAATTGCTGGGAATTCTTGGTTTGGGAGCTCAGTGCCGGCTGCGGTGAAGGAAACCTTGAATCCTGGGGCTGGGATGGGGTCGTCCTCACGTATGGAAGCCTGCAAAGCTACCGGGGAGGGTCTGGGCTCGGTGCTCCCGGCTGAATCCATCGCTTGGTTATCGCTGGATCACGGCCTCGTGCTGCCGTACAACTCCGGGATTTATCCTCCTACAGCTGAGACCAGGCTTGGCCCTGGCATAACCGGAGAGCTAAGCTGTGTAATCCTCACCCAGCGACGACGGCCGTGGCCTGAGCCTCGGCTTTGACAGCCCAGGCGAGGTGTAAAAATCATTTTAATTCCAGTTTCAGGGCTTTTGGGATTGCCGGAGCGGGGACGAGGCGGGTAAAGCGCCAGGATACTGGTGCGAGAGGGGAGGAGAATCCACGGCGCGGGGACATCTCCTGGGTGAATGGTTAAAGGTGGGTGCAGGGCACGAGGTGCTGAGGCAGGGAGAAAAATCTAGGTTCTCGCAGCAGGGGGGTTAAAAAAAAAAAAAAAAAAGAGAAAGCTGATTAGTAAGTGTTGAGAATGAAAAAGGTTCCTTGGAGGGGTGGGATGCA
Organism: Piaya cayana; assembly: GCA_013389865.1. Lineage (NCBI taxonomy): Eukaryota > Metazoa > Chordata > Aves > Cuculiformes > Coccyzidae > Piaya > Piaya cayana. Next base: position 34,983 of record WAAB01015196.1, on the reverse strand, counting down.
CCAAGCCTGAGCCCGGCGTGTCGGCTCATCCTCGCGTCGCTTGGGTTGGTGCAGGAAAATTCAGGCTTCGTTTGACCTTCAGCAGGTTCTGGCCAGCTGGAAGCTCGGAATCTGTCTTTTTTTGAAGTGAAACGAGCCCCAGTGATACCTGCAGGCCTGGCGTGTGAGCTCCAGGGAGGGGAAAAAGGGATCCCCGAGAGCCGCGTCGCTCATTCGGAGGCACTGGGCGCCCTTTGGGAAGGGGAAAGGGCTCTCTGGAAGGAACTCGCGTTGTTTCACCCGCTCCTCCCCTCTGGCATTTAGCAAATACCTGCTGGGTGAGGTAAAAGTGAAATATTCCGCTTTTATGATCTTTTAGGGGTGTTTTTTTAGGGATTCCTGGGCAGGGAGGCACCTGGGCCAAACAACCTTCCTCCGGCGTCACCCGCCACCAGCTGCTGGGGAGGCAAGTGCTTCAGATCCTACAATTATGGGACGACGAACGCTGAGAGACTTTCTCAGCTTCCCGTCCCTGAGCTGGAGAGTTTCTATCCCCTTCCCTGCTCCTTGTAAAATGTCGCTTAAACCTGGATGTTCTTGTCAAGCGATGGGGGACCTGAAGGGGCTTGGGACTAAGTAGAAGGAGAAAAAAATCTCGTTTTTCCAACATTTGCTTTGAATTTCCCCTTGTTTCCCCCCTTTTTTTTTGAGAGAGAGGAATTAAGGCTTTGAAAAGAGCTGGAAGCTCACCGGCCTTCGCAGCCGCGTGTGGAGTCAACGGAAGAGCCGTGAGGCGCCAGGAATGGAACTTTGTTTTGCTTGTCCAAGGGAATTAGGTGTGTAATTCGGGAATTCGATTAACCCGAGTATCCAGGAGACTTTTCTACCTGCTGGGGCTGGGTCAAGGTCAGACCCTGCTGGCTCAAGGGTCTTCAAGGGCTCGGGATGGATGGGTGGGAATTCTCCCACCTTGGAGTTTTACAGCCCAACCCCATGCCTGGAAGAATTTTTTTGCATTCTCTCCCTTTGTTTTGGCTTCAAACAACAAAACCATCACCCTCTTTGTGGTTTTGGGTGGGTTTTTTGCTTGTTTGTATCGAAAGACGGTCCTTTTCCATCTCAAACCCACCCATCCCCAGGAGCATCAGCAGGGTTGGGTGGGTTCCTCTTTACCACCGAGCCGGGCACCGTCTCGGAGCTCTTTCCTCGAGGAAACCGCTTCTTTTTGGAGACGAAGGGAGCGCGTGGAGCCTTGCCCCACGCTGCTGCCCATCCCTACCCGGGGCCTTTCGAGGGCGAAGGCTCCTGCCTCCCTCCTCCTCCTCCTCCTCCGGCGCTCAGGATGGCCAACGGAGCAGGTTGCCATGGAGAAGCGGGATTACTCTGCGCGCGCGTGTGTGTGTGCGTACCGGGGGCCGGCGATGCGGAGGGAGAAACCATCATCATTCAATTTATTTTTAAAAAAATTTTTTCCCCCNTTGTGGTTTTGGGTGGGTTTTTTGCTTGTTTGTATCGAAAGACGGTCCTTTTCCATCTCAAACCCACCCATCCCCAGGAGCATCAGCAGGGTTGGGTGGGTTCCTCTTTACCACCGAGCCGGGCACCGTCTCGGAGCTCTTTCCTCGAGGAAACCGCTTCTTTTTGGAGACGAAGGGAGCGCGTGGAGCCTTGCCCCACGCTGCTGCCCGTCCCTGCCCGGGGCCTTTCGAGGGCGAAGGCTCCTGCCTCCCTCCTCCTCCTCCTCCGGCGCTCAGGATGGCCAACGGAGCAGGTTGCCATGGAGAAGCGGGATTACTCTGTGCGTGTGTGTGTGTGCGTACCGGGGGCCGGCGATGGAGCAGGGGGAGAAACCATCATCATTCCGTTTTTTATTTTAATTTTTTCCCCTGAAACCTTTGCGACGGAGCGCGAGGAGGTTTGCGTCGGAGCCACAACCTTCCCAACCCCATCGCCGTCCCCCTCCTCCTCCTCCTCCTCCGGCGCTCAGGATGGCCAACGGAGCAGGTTGCCATGGAGAAGCGGGATTACTCTGTGCGTGTGTGTGTGTGCGTACCGGGGGCCGGCGATGGAGCAGGGGGAGAAACCATCATCATTCCGTTTTTTATTTTAATTTTTTCCCCTGAAACCTTTGCGACGGAGCGCGAGGAGGTTTGCGTCGGAGCCACAACCTTCCCAACCCCATCGCCGTCCCCCTCCTCCTCCTCCTCCTCTACTTCTTCCACCCCAGCCTCTACGGCAGCTCCTCCATCGGGCTCTTATCTCCGATAATCCCCCCTGTAAGAGGGCTTTCTGCTTGTTATGACACCCGGAGAAAGCGTGGGAGAAAGATCCTTTCTTCGCCCTTGTCCTCCACAGCCAGCCACTAGCCTGAATGGGAGGCTTTTTTTGTGTCTCTGTGTGCCTGACTAATTGAGCTGAAGGACTTGCGTCTGGAAGGGCTTGAAAGGGACTTTTGTTGCCGCTGCGGAGTTTGTGGAAGGCGAGCGAGCTCGGCTTTCTTAGGGAACGCGGGTCCTGGGCAAATTTGACTCTCGAGTGCTCACGCCTCTGGGAAAATTACAGGGGAAAAAAGAAAAAAAAAGGGGGGGGGGTGGTGGTGGGTTTGAGGTTTGTTTTGTACGTGGGGTTGTTTTTTTGTTGTTGTTGGTTTTCGGCGCTGGGGNAAAAAAAAAAAAAAAAAAAAGAAAAGATGAATGAAAAAAAAAAAAAAAAAAAAAAAAAAAAGAGTGTGGTGAAACGAGATAAAAATAACAATATCAGGAGATTTTGCCTCTAAAAATAGCGGGATTGAGAGCCTTTACCTCCCAAAATAGCCGGATTGAGAGCTTTTGCTTCCTGCTTTTTCAGCGCCTGATAATCAAACCCCCCCCCCAATTCTCTTTGTGATCCCACTGGAATTTTATTTCTTTTTGTGCTCTGAAGGCCCTTCCAGGCGCGTTCTGAAAAGGGGACGAGAGCGTCAACTTATCGCGGGGCCGTTCAAAGCTGCCACAAAATTCCTCGCTTTTCCTTTTGCCCTTGACGGGGGACGATGGAAAGTTGGGATTGTCCCTTGAATTTGCGCTTGGAGCGAGGTCACTTCTAGGGGATTCCAGGCCCTGGTGACTCCGAGCATGCAAGAGGGAAGGTTTCTGCTACCCACAACAGCCTTAAATCCCAGATCTTTCCTGAAAAAAAACCCACCTGGGAGGAAAAGCAAGAGATTTTTGGGAATTCAAAGGCTTTTCTCTGCTGGGAAGGCTGGTTTGGAGCTCCTGGCCGGGGCCTTTGGGGACCAGGTTCCTCTTGCCCCAGGTCCCATCCCGAGGACTTGGTGTTTCCATGTTTTTCTGTCTAGGATTTAAAATTCCTGCTGATTTTTCATGGTCTGAGGCTGGATTCATTCCAAAACCTTCTCCCAGGCTGGGTTTTCCCCACGATGCAGCTTGGGAACCGCCCTGTGCCCTGTCCAGTGCTGAGCATCCCGCCTGGAGATCTCGCAAGGAGGAAAAATGATGTTTTTTTGGGGGGGAGAAAACCAGGGATTTTTGGCAAACCCCAACCTGGCACGTGGCAAAGGCCGCGCAGAATCATTCGTGGCTTTTTAAAACGTACGAATGGGGAAGAAAACTGCTGGGGGAGGGACGCTCGGCTGCCCCGAGCTCCAGTTGCTTCGCTCACATTCCAAGCTTCTTGGGCCTCGCCAAGAAGCCACTTGAAATTACAGTCGAAAATCAGGTTCCTTTGTCATTTTTTCCCTATTTCCTTCTTATTTTCCCTTCTTTCCGGCGATATCGCAGCTCTCTCCGCCCAAGGTGTCGCTGTCAAAGCTGCCAGGCTCCATCCCACCCCCTGTGTGGATAAGCCCTCCCAGCGTGGGTTATTTGGCAGGCGGATTCTGATGCAAAGTGGTTTCAAACATTTTGAAAGTTGCATTATTATTTTTTAAAATTTATTTGGGTGATGGAAAAGCTGCGAAGGTCCAGGGAGCCTCTTTTCCCTTTCCGAAAGCTGCAACCTGATGCCTTCGGGCTGCAAGAAAAAAAATCCAAGGCCGAAGAGATGCTTCAGGGATGGGGGGAAACCCAGAGAAAATGTGTTGGGAAGAGACGTGAACGTGAGATTTGATGGAGAGAGGAGGTGAAGGGAAGAGAAAGGGAGGGGAAGGAAAGAGAAAAGGAGGTGAAGGAAAGAGAAAAGGAGATAAAGGAAAGAGAAAAGGAGGTGAAGGAAAGAGATAAGGAGGTGAAGGAAAGAGAGGGAATGAACAGGACCCCTTTTAATTAAAAAAAAACCTTTAAAGTTAAAAAAAAAAATGTTGAAAACCCATGAATCCGTGCGGGAGGTTTGAAGAACTCAAGCAATTCCTGCCACGTTCCGTGCTGGCGCGATGCTTAAACCCACAAACTTGCTTTTCTTTCCAGCAGCCTGAGGTCCGTCCCCGCCGAGGCTCCCGGGATGCTTTTTTTTTTTTTGCTTTTTNNNTTTTTTTTTTTTTTGGCACCAGGTATTGGCTACGCGACTCCAAACTCGTTACCGGCTTGGGTAAATGACAATTTACGTTGCTTTTTTTTTTTTTTTCCCCCCCTCGTAAGAAAGCACGAGAGCATTTCGCTTCCTCAGCGCTGCGAGACGATAACGATGTTGCGTATCGGTCATTAGCAACGAGGAGCTGTCGGCACGGGAGTCGCACGCGGATGCAGCCACCAGCCTCCCTCCAGCCCTTCTTTCTTGCCTTTTATCGCCCTCCATCCTCTTATTTCCTTTTTTTTAAAAAAAAATGATAATTCCCAAAAATTATGCCTCCAAACCCCACCTCGTTCCAGTTTGGGAGTGAGATTTTTGAACTCGGAAATTGGGATTTGGAGTCAAAACCCTGGGCTCGTCGACGCCAACCTGCCTGTTGCGAGTGGCCACGAGACAAAGAAACCCAAATTCCTGCTGGCTGGGGAGTGTTAGAAATCCTTTTATTTCTTTCTTTATTCCCTCCTCATCTTTTTTTTTTAGCAGGGAAGGATCTCATTCCGTTTTATTTATTTATTTTTTTGAATCCTGAGGCTTGAACACCCCACACTTTTGCCAGGCTGGGACCTGCTGAGCTCAGATTAACGCCAGAAAAGGGTTTTTTTATTTATTATTTTACTATAAGTGGCCAGTAATTTTGGCTTCATGCATTTCACAACCTGTAAATTTATTGTCTTGATGGTTTCTTTAACCAAACCCCCAAAATTTGAGAAATTCTTGCCCCAGCACCAATTCTTGCTCCTGCCCCCAACACTTCCCAGCTTAAATAACACGAGTTTTGGAGCAGATGGGGAAGAAAACCCTGATCCGATGTGGGTAATGGGAAGGATTTTTAGAAATTAAGAGAAAAATCAGGGGGTTTTGGCGCAGACGAGGTGTAATTCTTAGGCGAATCACAGCAATAATGTTAAAATGTATTATTAATAATATCATTAAACGCATTATTATTAACGTCACTATTATTACTTATCAATA
>WAAB01015196.1:397-17767 GCA_013389865.1 Piaya cayana | reverse complement strand
AGTGATTGATGGGAATGGTTGGACTCCATGATCCCATGAGTCTCTTCCAACCTGGTTATTCTGTGATTCTATGACTCTATGATACTCAGGGAAGTTGTGGCTGCCCCATCCCTGGAGGTGTCCAAGACCAGGACGAATGAGCCTTGAGCAGCCTGATCTAGTGGGACATGGAGTTGGAACTAGGCGGCCTTTAAGGTCCCTTCCAACCCAACTATTTCTATGATTCTACGACTCCATGATCCTTTCCCGGTGGTGTCGATGCTGCTGAGCATGGCAACTACCCACACCCGCAGCAAAATCACAAGGATCCTTGCACAGGTAGAAGGATTCTTAGAGATGTGCTCTGGGCTGGTGTTTTCACAAAGCTCAGACATCTCAAAAGGGATTTTTTTTTTTTCGAGCCAGTTGAACCAGTGTGGAGCGTTTCCCAGTCCGGTCACACCCAGGCTTAGCAGATTTCTTCCCTTTCCATCCCCTTTTCACTCCCAGTTCCGGGCTCTGAAGCCTCATGACTCCTCAGCTGAATTCTTAGGATGTTTGCGCGAGAGGTGGTATGTGTAGAATTTCAAACAGCCAGCACAGAGCTCAGCATCTCCCATGAGCTTCTCCAACTGGACTCAGTTACCTGGGAGAAAGTCCAGGCTGGAGCAGCGAGACTTATGGTTGCTCCTAATCTCAGAGTTGCCTGTGACCCACAGACCCAGGTGGGTGCGTGTAGGTGGGGATGAAGGAAGCGATGGGCTGGTTATGAGGCNCAGCTCTCTCAGTCTGTCCTCCTACAGAAGGTTCTCCAGCCCTCACATCATCTCCGTGGCCTCCTCTGAACCCCTTCCAGCAGCTCCATCTCCTTCTTTATGTTGGTGATTCCAGGACAGGGCTCCAAGTGGGGTCTCACCAGAGCAGAGCAGAGGGGCTGAATCCCCTCTTTCAATCTTTCCCAAGGATTAGGATGAGGCAAACTCTTACTTTTCGCTTTAATCCTCAATACCTGATCAGGAAGGTGCTTTCTGCACAGAATGCGCTCACGCTTGCAATAATAGCCAGGTAGCTCGCACGGCTAAATCACTCTGGATTGTTTTTTTTTTTTTCATCGTAACCTCCTTTTAAAGCATGTTTAGACGCTTCCCCGCGGGCTCAAGCCCTGTTAAGGGGCTTCATTTGAATAAATAAGCACACAGGTACGGGAGGAGCATCACCACCACCCCCTGGAAACCCCAGCGATGGCATCAGAACTGGCGAGCGGGAGCAGGGGGCTCCGCGTTCGATATTCCACAAAGTGGAGTAATTAAGTATTACCAGTTTTGATGACTTCAAACAGAGCGACTCCAGGAAATAAGCCCCTTCTTTATAATTAGTGGGATTTCCTCTGCATCAAACGGGGAGATTGATTCTTTAATCTGCTCACATGCTTTTGATTTGCTCTTTCAGCTGCTTGTACCAACTGCTTCCACTCCCTGCTCTTGCCGATAAAACCTCGCAAAGGAGATTTTAGGAAGGTATGACCCGAGCTGAGGTCTAGGATTTTCTTTGTGTGTGGCTGTTTTTGTGGATTCCTAATTTGCCAGCGATGATAGCAATAATCAAAAAAAACAGACTCAGATTTATTTTTCAAACATCCACATATGTTTAGGTCGAATAACTGGAGTTTTGGGGTGGTTTTTTTGTTGTTATTTCCCTTCTTAGCGCATTTCTTTGCTTGGAAGCTCGCTCTTTCAGGGCTGCAAAGACCATTTTGGCTCTCTGTCTGCAAGAAACCTGCGTTTCCTGCAAAATTTCATTCTTGTGGGAGAGCACAGAGCCAACCCTGGGGTCTGGTTGGGCTTTCGGCGTTCCAAGGGCTCAGCTAAAAGGAGCTCTTGATTCTTTAAAGGGCTTGGGATGTGCAGACGAGGCCCCTTTTCTGGAGTGTTTCAAGTGTTTGGTCTTGTTTTAGGACCAAACCCAGGGACTTGGGAAGCTCTGGCTGAAATAATCCCCCAAAACGTTGCTGCTTTGCAAAGGGAAAAGGAGGGAGAAGGATTTGACCTGTTGTGAGTGCAAGAAGCCACGTGTGAATGGGTTGGGTTGGAAGGGGCCTCAAATCCCATCTGGTTCCAATCCCTTCCCATGGGCAAGGACATCTCCTGCTGGATCAGGGGCTCCAAGCCCCATCCAACCTGACCTTGAGCCCCTCCAGGGCTGGGAGAGGAATCACCCCAGCAAACAGCCCCCAGGCTGGTTTCTTTCCAGCATGTGAGATCCTTCTGGGATGACCGAAGAGATAAAAAAATGGGAAAATTTGGGATTGTGTCATTTTCCATCCATTTTCTTGGTCCTGATGGAAACGTTCCGCATGGCCAAGAGTGAGGCTGACGATGTTGCCCCTCGACTTCATCCTTTCGAGTGGGAATAGGAGGATGGTGGCTTTGCAGGGGAGACGATTCGGAAGCTGTAGAGCAGGAACCAGCATCCCAATCCCCATTTGAGGGGGGGCTGGCATCGCTGTCAGTGATACAAACAGGGTGGAGAGGGCACGAAGGGGTTGTTCTCAGCATGGTTTGGTGGAGAAAGTGAGCAGGGGGTTGTCCCCAGCATGGTTTGGTGGCCCCGAGCCTGCACGGAGAAGCTGTGGGAAGGGAGAACGGAGCTCACCTGGAGCCAGGATCAGGCCCAGGGGGGTGGAGAGATGCCTGTAGATCAACCAGCTTCATCTGCCCCTCGCCAACCTCCCCACATCGGCAGCGGCGCCGAACGCGGCTCGTATAATTAGAGGCCCGGCGACGACGTAACCGTACAATTATGCAAATAGTGATCAAAAATCACTGTTTTCAGCAGAAACGCCTGAAGATCAAGACAGGAGCTTCATGCAACCTTAATTTAATCTGGTCCTGCAGGAGCGGGGAGGTCTGATGGATGGTGACCCAACCTGGCACCTGCCCGTGTTCAGGGTGGGAGGTGGGGGGGGGGAGAGGAACCGCGGAGAATGTTAAGTGCGGCTGGCGAGAGGGAAAGCGGCACCGGGATGGCGGCAGCACCTTGAAAAAATAAATAGAACGAGAAGAGAAGAGGAGAGAAGGCTCTGGGGAGACCTTAGAGCAGCTTCCAGTATGGAAAGGGGCTACAGGAAAGCTGGGAAGGGGCATGGAGCGATAGGATGAGGAGGTGAGGGGGGGGTTAAATTGGAAGGGGGAAGAATTAGATTGAAAATTAAGAAGGAATTCTTCACGATGAGGGTGGTTGCTCAGAGCAGAGGTGGTTGCTCCATCCCTGGAGGGGTCCAAGGCCAGGTTGGATGGGGCTTGGAGCCCCTCATCCCATGGGAAGCGTCTTTGAGATCCCTTCCAACCCAACCCAATCCATGAATCGATGATTCTGAGAGGGGAAACGCTGATATTTACAATGATTTTCTTCTCCTTTTGATTTCAGGTGAAGACGACGAGGCCTGAAGGAGGAGTTTAAAAAAAAAAAGAAGAAAAGGAAGGAAAAAAAAGTCACCAAACAGAGGAAATCTGTGCTAATTGCTTATGAATGTCTCTGTCGAAGAAATTATCGAATTGATGTTGTCGCGCTTTTTTTTTGACAGCCTGTCTGTTAGGCTTTTTTTTTTTTTTTTTAAATATTCATGCGCCGAAATCTAATTACCAGGCAAATTTAATGATAATGAAATGAAGGCACTTCAGCAGCAAGCAGAGGGGCCTGGGTAATGTTTCCTCAGCCTCTGTCTTGTTGGCATTTCTAAAATTGTTATTTTATTTTTTTAGAACTGTATATTGGAAAAAAAAAAGAAAAAGATTGATGAAAATAAAACTTGGATTGGTGAAAATGTTTGTGGTGGCTCCGTTTGTAGCGGCGGGGAATTTGCAAGGTGATTAAAGGTGTTGTGCCAAAGCCGAATGAGCCCAACCTCATCAGATAAGGCGGATGAAATATTTTTTTTTATTAGAGAGGGAACATTAAAAGCGCGCCTGGAGGCTTTAACGAAGATCATAGAGAAAGGGAACGATTTGGAAGGGACCTCAAAGCCAGTTCCACCTCCTGCCATGGGCAGGGACACCTCCCACGGATCAGGGGCTCCAAGCCCCATCCAACCTGGCCTTGAGCGTCTCCAGGGATGGAGCAACCCGTTCCAGGGCCTCCCCGCCCTCACAGGAGAACGTTTCTCCCCAAGATCTCATCTCAAACTCCCCTCTTCCAGCTCCAAACTGTTTCTGCTCATCCTCTCCCTGACCAGGAGCCCCTTTCCATGCTGGAAGTTGCTCTAAGGTCTCCCTGGAGCCTTCTCTTCCCCAAACCGAACATCCCCAACTCTCTTGGCCTGTCAAGACTTGATTCCCTTCTCTCCATCATCAAGGTGGTGATGAAATGCTGGACCAGGAGGGATTTGGTGGCTTGGGAAGGGGTTGCAGGCTCCGTTATGGGGGTCACCAACTCCAGGACCCCGTAAGTGCATCCAGGAAGGGCTTTTCCATCCCTTTTGTGTGCCTCTTGCCTCCCGATGTGCTTCATGTGATGGTTCCTCGCCCTTCAGCTCCTCTCTCGGTGCTTTCATGGGGGAGAAGAGCAATCCTTGCGTTCCCTATGTGTGAACGGTTGGACTCGATGATCCGTTGGGTCTCTTCCAACCTGGTTATTCTAAGATTCTATGAGGAGCAGTTTGACGTTCCCCCTTATGCTGAAAACCAAGCCCTTTCCGAGTGGACTCGGGGGGGGGGGGCGTTGGAACTCGCGCAGTCGCCCCCCATCCCTGTTTGTTTTCCAGAGCTCTTGGAGCTGCATTTATCCTGCCAAAATGACAGTTTTCTATTAGCTGCAGCCCGGCACGATGATTATAATTGTCACTAATTTCTTTCTTTCGCAATCAGGATTGTACCTTGACACACTGGAATAAAATGAGGCAGATTCCCCCCCCCCCGCCTTCCCCACCCCCTCCAGGGCAAGGAAATTCTTGTAAACCCCTCGATTTCTTTAGGAGAAGCCGATGTTGCTGTGTGGTCACTGCTGAGATGTCCAATTCTGGTCACAGAATCATTTTGTTTGGAGACATTTAAGATTGAGTCCAACCATCGATCCAGCCCTGCTAAGTCTTCCTCTAGACCATGTCCCCAAGACGATCTCCTCATCCCTTAAACGCCTACAAGGATGGCGACTCCACCACCTCCCTGGGAAGCCTCTTCCAATGCTTGGCAACCCTTTCAGTAAAGAAATTCCTCTAAATATCCCACCTAAACCTCTCCTGGTGCATCTTGAGGCCGTTTCCCCTCGTCCTGAGAGAAGAGCAATAGGAAGATCCTGTGCTGGGGACTGGGAACGTTCCGTGCAAAAACACCTTCTGAAGGGGCGGGCGTCCTCCAGAGTAGGGAAAGTCAAACCCACCCCAGAGAAGATGGATGAGGGGGTGAAAGGGTCTGTCTGGTGTGGGCTGGAGAGTCCCAGGATCATTGAATCATGGTTTGGGTTAGAAGGGACCTCAAAGCCCATCCAGTCCCACCTCCTGCCATGAGCAGGGACACCTCCCACTGGATCAGGGGCTCCAAGGCCCATCCAACCTGGCCTTGAACCCCTCCAGGGATGTGCTCTTATCACTCTCATCGTGAAGAATTTCTTCCTAATGCCTGGTCTAAATCTTTCCGCTTCCAATTTAAAACCATTCCCCCTCATCCCATCCCTCCATGTCTCTGTAGAAAGTCCCTCCCCAGCTTTCCTGGAGCCCCTTTCAGCACTGGAAGCTGCTCTAAGGTCTCCCTGGAGCCTTCTCCAGGCTGAGCAACCCCAACTCTCCCAGCCTGTCCTCCTACAGAAGGTTCTCCAGTCCTCAGATCATCTTCCATGGCCTCCTCTGGACTCGCTCCAACAGCTCCATCTCCTTCTTATGCTGGGGACTCCAGAACTGGACACAGAGACCCAGGTGGGTCCCACCAGAGCAGAGCAGAGGGGGAGAGACCTCTCCCTTGCCCTGCCGGCCCCACTGATCTGGGTGCAGCCCAGGACACGGTTGGTTTCTGGGCTGTGAGTGCACATTCCCCTCCCTACAAGAAGGATGTTGAGGGGCTGGAGCGAGTGCAGAGAAGAGCAAGGAAGCTGGTGAGGGGGCTGGAGAAGAAGAGGAGCGGCTGAGAGAGCTGGGGGGGTTTCTGGTGGAGAAGAGGAGGCTGAGGGGAGAGCTCATTGCTCTCTGCAAGTGCCTGAGAGGAGGTTGTGGAGAGGAGGGAGCTGGGCTCTTGTGCCAAGGGCCAGGGGACAGGCTGAGAGGGAATGGCCTCAAGCTCCACCAGGGGAGGGTCAGGATGGACAGCAGGAAAAAATATTTCATGGAAAGGGTGATTGGGCACTGGAACTGCCCAGGGAGGGGGTTGATTCCCCTTCCCTGGAGGGGTTTAAGGGTCGGGTGGGCGAGGTGCTGAGGGCCATGGGTTAGTGATTGATGGGAGTGGTTGGACTCCATGATCCGGTGGGTCTCTTCCAAGCTGGTGATTCTGTGATTTTTGGGGCAAGGTAGGTCAAGGCTCTGCACTCAGGTTCTCTTGCTCCTTCCCTGTGCACCCAAGGCAGATCCTCACACCCGCGTCCTGAGGGCAGCCTGGTTGGGCTTTTCCCACTAAAACCCCGTTAAATCAGAGTAAATGGGACACAGTGGGGAAGAAGACGACCAGTGGGAGGAGTGAGAAGAGGCTCTGGGGCTCGCGAGGTTAGGGAGAGGGGGAGAAGCGCTTCTAAATCACTCCCGCATTTCTACCGGGGTCATGAGAGGAGACTTTGGCCCTTTATTTATTTATTTTAGCTTAAGCCTCTGTGCTGCCGCGATTCCCAGGGAATATCAGTTGGCGAGAATCCCATGATACCCTCAAAAATATCCAACACCCCCCCCCCCCGCTTTCCCCACCCAGAAATAACTCAGTAAAACAAAGCGGCGGATTGTTCAGCCGACTAAAATTACCAGCACGTCAAATAAAATATGTACAGCATTAAAATAAAATTTGCATTGCAATAATGCTTTATTAAGCACATTAGGAGATTAAAAGAATCAACCCATTTGTTCCCATTCATGTTGCGCTCAGGATTTGCATTTTTCTCTCCCCCCCCTCCACCTCCACCTCCGACCAACCCTCCTCTCCCCTCGCGTGGTTGATTTTTTTTTTTTTCTTTTTTTTTTTTTCCTTCTTTTTCTCAAGGAACCTTCCAAAGATCTCCCTCCAAAGAAGGTGTTGGGAGACGCCGAGGGGTTTTTAAATCAAAGCACTTGACTCGGGTGTGTGTTTGTCTGCATGAGTGTGCAGCAGAGGAGGGGTGGGACGGAGAAGAAAAGGTTTGTCTGCTCCCATTTCAGCTAAAATGGTTAATTAAGACAATAGAGGCTATATAACAATCGAGGCCGGGGCCGTGAATGGTTGTCTAGACTCTATAGTTCAGCTGCAACTTCTCCGTCGGAATTTTAACTTGGCCGGGCTCGTTTCCCCTCCCCTCGTTCCCCGCCTCTCAGCTCATGTCCAGAAGTTCCCTTTTCTCTTTTGTTTGTTTTTTTTTGTCCTTAATCAATCTTTTGAGCCAGCGGGGCAGGATTGACAGCTCGGCAGTGTCTGAGGGGCTTGTGTTCGCCGCGGCGTTGCCTTCCCAGAGCCCGGGCGGGAGGAGTTATTGTTGGTGGAGCTGCTCTGATCCCGGCGAAGGGGCTGAAACTGGGTCTTGGGACTTGGGTCTCTCAGTAGAACAAGATCTTGGCATAAGTGAATTAAAGTTTTTTAGCTCTGGAAGCTTTGGAAAGGAGGAGACCTCATTGCTCTCTATAACTGCCTGAGAGGAGGTTGTGGAGAGGAGGGAGCTGGGTTCTTGTGCCAAGGGCCAGGGGACAGACCGAGAGGGAATGGCCTCAAGCTCCACCAGGGGAGGGGCAGGATGGACAGCAGGAAAAAATTCTTCATGGAAAGGGTGATTGGGCACTGGAACTGCCCAGGGAGGGGGTTGATTCCCCTTCCCTGGAGGGTTTTAAGGGTTGGGTGGCCGAGGTGCTGAGGGCCATGGGTTAGCGATTGATGGGGATGGTTGGACTCCATGATCCACTGGGTCTCTTCCGACCTGGTGATTCTACGATTCTATGATTCTATGAAAGGGTTGAGTGGAAGCGAGGGTTTGGTGCTCAGTGTTTTTGGGGTCCTGGCACGCAGCTCCATTTCATGAAAGCGTAGAATGAGTTAGGTTGGAAGGGACCACGAAGGTCCGTCATCCAGTTCCAACCCCTCTGCAGTGAGCAGGGACACCTCCCTCTGGATCAGGTTGCTCAGGGCCCCATCCAACCCGGCCTTAAATGTTTTGAGGGATGAGGCACCCACCACCTCTCTGGGCAACCTGTTCCAGAGCCTCACTACTCTCACTGTGAATAATTTCTTTCTAATGTCTGATCTAAATCTCCCCTTTCCTGTTTAAAACCATCCCCTCTCATCCTATCATTCCATGCCCTCATAAGAAGTCCTTCCCCAGCTTTCCCGGAGCCCCTTTCAGCACTGGGAGCTGCTCTAAGGTCTCCCCAGAGCCTTCTCTTCTCCAGGCTGAACGACCCCAGCTCTCTCGGTCTGTGTCTTTACCCAGGTTGTGTTGCTCTGGCTCTCGGAACCCAGGCTTGAGCTGAGCCGGGACTGACCCTGCTCTTGGGGCTCCGTAGATGAGGCTGAGCTGTCCTCTTCCAGCACAGCCACCTTCTTGCTTCACACCTTGAGCAGGAATTGGGTTTGTGGATGTTTCAAAGAGCTGCTCTGATCCCCGTCAGTCTCACAGTCCCTCCTCGGGCTGTTAAACCAGCTCTGAGATAACAACAGGCTTTGAGGAGACTCATTATTCCAGAGAAGAGCAACGAAACTGGTGAAGGGGCTCGAGAACAGGCCTTATGAGGAGCGGCTGAGAGAGCTGGGGGTGTTTAGCCTGGAGAAGAGGAGGTTGAGAGGAGACCTNGGTGTTTAAGTTACGAGTGGATGGGATCCTGAGGGACATGGGTTAGGGTTTTGTGGGAGTGGTTGGACTCGATGATCCGGTGGGTCTCTTCCAACCCGGTGATTCTGTGATTCTGTGATTATGAGCAGGGAGAGGTGGGGAGAGACCTCAAATGGCACCTAGATTTTCCACTTCCAACGTTTTTAAACCTACCCTTTGGGAATTCCTTCAAAATCCTCCTCGAAGCAGCTCCGAAAGGGCACCCCAGGCTTTCGGCTTGCACCACAGGGTTCTGGTAAAACCCCTGGGCTCCAGAAATCTAAGTTAGACCTAAAATCTTGGTCGCTGGAGGAGGACGGGGGCTGTTACTGAGCAGCTCCCCAAAGCCCAGGGATGGTCCCCATAGCTGAGATCTGCGTTGCAGTCGGGGTTTCTCAGTTTTATCACACACGGGGGGGGGGTCTCAAACCTCTTTTTCTCCTCCACGGGGAGAACCTCCCGTTGGGCTGGAGAAGCCTGGCTGGTGTCTCTAGGTGGCTTTAAAGGCAGCTCGGAGGAGGCTGTGTTACGATAATGGTTCGCACAGCGGGAGGGAACCTCTCCGGAGGAGGAGGAGGAGGATGCGGGGATGCAGCCGCACGCTTGAAATATGGGTGAGATTATTCCAACTGCATCCATGCAAATGAGGCCCCGTCTGCAGACAGGAGAGACAAAAGGTCATTAGCTTCCCATGTAGAGCCCTTCGTGCGGGGCCTAATTTACTGTCTTCCGAACCCTTTTTCCTACCGATCGTGCATTTTCAGACTCCAAAACCCGCGGTATTTTGGCAGTTTTGATCAGTGTTGAACAACTCGGGGTTTGTTCGATACTGCGGGACGCGTAAGCCCGGGATGTGCAAGGGTTCAGCTCCTCCGAAGCAGCTGTTTGCGGCTAATTATGCACCGCGAGTTGGCTTGTGAATGGAAACCCACTTCAGGGTCTCCTGAAATACAAGATCCCCCAGTTTTTAACTCCAAATCATGAGGTTTTGGCAGCCTGAAAGCTTCCTATGGGCTCCTGCAAACTTTTTGGATTCCCCCAGGTGATGCTTGGGTTCTTAGGTGGAGTTGAGGGAGACGGTGGGTTGTGTGGCCCTCCCTGCTGAGCTGGATGCGGCTGCTGGACCCGAGGGGGTCAGGAGCATCCTTGGGGCGAGGAGCAGCCCTGGTTGCCCCCACAGCACCCACCCCGCCTGTGGCAAGTGGCTTCTCTCTGTCCCATGGAGCAAAAGTGTCCTCAGAAGATCCTGCCCTGCGCTTGAGAGAGGTGGTCGCCCTCGCTGCTCTTTCCCTGTGCGATTCGGGAAGGATCAGGCACTTTGGAAGCTCCTGCAAGGCTTTGAAATCCTTCAGGTGGTGAAGGGATCCAACCCAGCCTGTTCAGATGGTATTTTCAGCAGGATTTGGCTTCCCTGTTGATGCTTTGGTGCTGCTACCTGAGATTTACACGCTAAAGGGATGAGGAACGCCAGAAATATTTCCTTGGGGGGGGGTCCTGAAACTCTTGATTTGCTCTGCTCACCGTCTGGAGGTAGAAGGGGTGGGAAGGGGTTGGTGTCACCCCCCAAACACCAAGGTGTGGGATTCAGTGCCACCAGCTCCTTGCAAGGCGATGGGTTACGGGGTCCGATTTGTAGAGGGGGGGAAGGTGCTCGCGATCTCTGGGTGAAGGTGCTCGCGATCTCTGGGTGATGGGAACCGTGGGCGCGGGACCGAGGGTGCCGAGGCCGCGAGCCGGCACGGCTCCCGCCAGCCCTGCCTCCCCCAGCCCGGGATTGAGAGTTTATTCACGCACTAATCAAAGTGACATGATGGTCGTGGCAGACTAAAGCCATTCACTCCCCGAGCTGGCGAGGTCGGGAGGTCGCCCAAGTTCGCAAGAATGGGGCTTTTGTGATGCAGATCGGCAGAGAGCGACCAGACGAGCGTGGAAAGGTCCCCCCACTGCCATGACGTCGAGTGGGACCGATGCCTTGGGATGGGACTGAGCTCGGGGGCTCCTCAACTCCTCGGGGGGACCGGGGTAACGGTGGGGGACACTGGTGGCCACCCCTTGGTGCTGGATGTTGGGGCTCCTCCAGGAGTGAGGTTGGATGGCAAAAAGTCCCCCCATTACCATGATGTCGAGTGGGGCCGATGCCTTGGGATGGGACTGAGCTGGGGGCTCCTCGACTCCTCGGGGTGACCGGGGTCACCATGGGGGACACTGGTAGCCACTCCTTGCTGGTTCTCAGGGTGGGTTTGGAGGTGCTGGATGTTGGGGCTCCTCCAGGAGTGAGGTTAGGGTGACAACCCCCCCCCCACTGCCATGACGTCGAGTGGGATCGATGTATTGGGATGGGACTGAGCACCCCAACTCCTTAGGGTGACCAGGGTGATGGTGGGGGACACTGGTGACCACCCCTTGCTGGTTCATGGAGTGGGTTTTGGAGCGGGGCTCCTCCAGGGGTGAGGTTAGGAAACCATTTGAGGTGCGTGCGTCCCAGCAAGGAGGTCGCACGGTGCTGCGGGACCATGGGATGCTCGGTCCTGGTGTGGGGGCCACCTCAGAGAAGACGTTCAGCTCCCCCAGGCTGCACGTGGGGCTGGAAAGGGGCTTTGGGGTTACTCTTCCCAGTTCTACTGCACCCCAGTCGGCTTGGCCTGGCTGCTGGGATCTGGGGAGGGGTTGGGGGGGTGCGGAACCTCTCCCCATCCCACAACACCCGCGGTGTCCGTGGGGATCGACTCCTGGGGGCAAGAAAACCCTGAGGACCCAACCCAGGACCTGTTGTGTGGGTGAAGGAATGGAGGGTTCATTCCTGAGCTGGGGAACTGCCTTTCTCCACGGGGCCTTTTAACGATTACAACCCCCCCCCTGCATCCCTTAACGATGCAGCCCTTCCATCCCTACCCCGTCTCCTCCGGCAAAGTTGGCTTGTGCGAGGCCGTTTGTGTTGACGATTTTACACCTCTAAAGCTTTAACGAACACCCCCCCCCCCCCCCAACCCAATTTTTATAATTGGCTCCTGACCGAAATGAGAGTTTCTTTGAGGGTGTTTGGAACAAAGCGCGTTGAGCGCCGGGGCACCCCGAGCCCACAAAGGGGCTCGGCTTTGATCCTTTCTGCTTTTATTGTCAGCGGAGGTAAAATAAACGGTTTAAAAATGAAATTGGGAAGAGGGGTTGGAAAATGGAAGGGATATTTGGAGATAGAGGCGGCGTTCGGGCACCTCCACGAGTGCTGATGGGAGAAGGAAAGGGAGTGAGTTTGGTTTAGATTTGAGGACTGTTCTGAAGAGGGAAGTGGCTAAAGAAAACAGGCAATAAATTTGGAAAAAAAAATTGATTCGTTTTAACCTAAAATGGGAAGTTTTGGGAGAAAATGTCCAGCGAAATTAAATCTTCTAAGCAAGGTGCGGGAGAACTTATCACAAACCACGAGCAAATTCTGAGAGAAAGGGGGAGATTTCCCCTTTCTGGAAGTGAAAACTCAAATGTTAATGCCCAAATGCTGAGATGTTTTGGCTAGCACAGCTGGATTTTGGCTTGTTGGGGTAAAACTGGAGGCTCCTGGGGCTGCTTGTGGGATGAGGGCTGGAGGGGGATGACAGGCGCTGCGGCGAGACCTCCGCCGGCCGCCCTGATAGAGAGATACGAGCAGTGGCAGGGCATGAAATCCGCTTGAATCGGTGACTCCCAGCTCGCGCCGGCCGATGCGCCGGGAATGGCTGAATTCCCTCCGTGCTGCCCCCGAGGTCCCTCCTGGGCTGGCGAGGGTGGGAGAAGCTTCTCTGCTCATCGAGGTGGCTTTGGGGCCGGGTCCTTGCGTGTGTTGATGGGATGAGCTGGCTCAGAAGTTGAGTTTTGCATCCAGTTTTCTCTCTATTTGAGGTGGATTCGGTAGCGTTTTCGCTGCTGTTCAAGCCGGAAACTTCCCGTTCAACCTAGTTTTGTAAAGGAAAGGGATGGGGGTGACCAAACACACCTCTGCCCTCTCCTCCTTGCCTCCCAAACCCCACGTTGGGACCCGTTGGTTGGAAGGGCCCGTTGGTTGGATTGACCTGGGTTAGTGATTGCTGGGAATGGTTGGACTCCGTGATCCCGTGGGTCTCTTCCAACCTGGTGACTCTATGAAGCTGTTTATTTTCCATCTATTTGCTGCTGGGGTGGAGGGAGAACAAGTTGGAATAAGTTCAGTTTAGATTTTAAGACTCTTCTGCAGAACGTGGAGGAGCAGGGATGGATTTACATGGTTTACCCCCTCCAGTTTTCTCGCATTTGCTGCTTGTTTTTTCATTCTAGGGAATGAAATATTCCTTCATGATATTTAGGGAGGGAGGAGGCCAGAAGGTGAGGGCTGGTGGGACAGCGCGGTCCTTCCCAGGGTCGTGCTGTGCTTGGGAGCGAGGGGGATGCGATTTCAAGTATGAAATGAACTGGAGAACGACCATCTCCCATGGACAGAGAGAGCGAAGCACAAAGGGGTGGGCTTTCTTCTTCTTTTTTTTTCTTTCTTCTTCTTTCTGGGGGAAAACAATGTGATGAATTCAGCGTGAGGGCCAGCACCACCCTTTAATATACTTTCAGCTAAACAGGGGTTTCTATGGCAGCCGGGAGAACCAGGCGAGCCCTGAAAAGCTGTTTGTGCAGAGCTTTGCCAATGGCATTCGTGGCGAGGGGCACCCGGTGCCAGACGGGTAACGCCGAGCAGCCACTCATCACGCGCTGACAGGCCTTCCCGGTTCCCCCAGCGCCACCTCCGACCCAACGTTTCTGGGGTTTTAATGCCCTCAGACAAAAGGGGCGGCAGCTTTCGCCGGGGGATGTGGCTGGCATCGCCCTTTGTGGCGGGTACGAATCCACTGGGAAGCAGCCGCGTGCCAGGGGGAGGCGGAGGCACCGTGACGCCCGGGCAGGTGGGATGGAGAGGAGGAGAAGGCGATGGGAGCCTGCCAGGGCCTGGCCATCCCTCCAGCTCCATCCTCTTTTATTTTTTGTGGGTTGGAAGCCTTTCCCAAGAAAAAGACAAGTGGAAAGGGTTGGAGCGGCTGGTTTTCCTCCGTTCGCGCTGTTTGCCTGGTGCCGCTCGCGTGTGGAGGGGTCGGTGTGGAGGATGAGGGGCCTCCCTTGCCCCCGTTGCTTTCTCCTAGAAGGAAACTTAATAGGAGAAGGTTGTTATGGCACTTGGTATGGAAAGGGAGGGGGATCCCCAGCTCTGCTGAAGGGCTCAGGTTTGTCCTTCCTAGCATCATTTTTCAGTTTTCCATGATAAGGGAGCAGGTTGGGAGCAGCCCCTGCTCAGATGCCACCTCTCTGGCCACTGCTCTTTGCTGCTGCTCATCTTCTAGATGGTCTTTTTATTGTGTAGAAATTTTATTTTCCCCCAAGGAAAGCTGCCGATTCTGGCAGCAGCAGCAGCTCCCTGGACTGAAGGTGTGGAGCTTGTGCTCCCTGATCATGGAATGGTTCGGGCTGGAAGGGATCTTAAAGATCATCCAGTTCCAACCAGGGACACTTCCCACTGGATCGGGGGCTCCAAGCTCCATCCAACCTGGCCTTGGACACCTCCAGGGGTGGAGCAGCCACCACTTCCCTGGGAAACCCGGAGCCAGGGAGAGAAGCGCTGCTGTTGGGGTAAATCCTGGGCTGGTTTGGTGGGGTAAATCAGGACAAGTCCCACTGGAACAGCCCCAGGAGAGGCGATTCAGCACAATCCCAACACGCTTCATCTGGTGCTGCTCCCTGCGACGTTGCGCTGGCTGCAAGTAGCTCCAGATGGTCCCTTCACCCATCCCACGGGACCTTCTCCTCCTCATCCTCTCCGAAGACTCTCTCCCAGCCGCCTCAGAAGTGTTCTCCAACGTGCTCCTTCCCCACCGCCATTTCCATTCTTCATCTTTTATTGTTGAGACAACATTTCGAATGAGATTGTTCCTGAGCGAGGTTCCTCGAGATTCGAGACTGATCTCATTAAAGCCAGAAGAGGAACTGGATGTTTTAAATTCATTGGCAATACTTGAAGTTTTTCTTCCCTTCTCCTTTTCTTCCACTTCTGACAAAGAACAAGAGCTGCAACTTCAATGTTTTTTTTTTCCCCCCTCTCAGAGTGAAATTGCAAAGTAAATTACTTTAGACTCTGTAACGTGAAATATTGAAATGAAGAGAGATTTATTTCTTTATTTATTTAGACCAGCTCAGTGTTCCTTCTTGAAAAGCCCAAAGCAAAATGTGTTGATCTCCTTTCAGTGCTTCTCCCTCCCCTCCTCTCTCTCTCTCTCTCCAGACAATCCCTCTGTAGAAGGGGAACCACATTTGTGCGTCTCATCTTGCTTTTGATGAATTGTCTTTTTTTTTTTTTTTTAATCAGAAAGAATGTCCAGCCAGCTCCACCCACGGAATCTTGTGTGGGTGATGTCTCCAGCTGCTCCGCTTTGGGAACAACTGGAGAGACGGTTCCTCGCTGGCAGAGGAAGCACTTGAGTCACCATCCCCGGAGAGGTTTAAGAGACGGGTAGATGAGGTGCTTAGGGATACGATTTAGTAGTGAACAGGTACGGTTGGACCTGATGGTCTCAAAGGCCTTCTCCAACCGTGCTAAGACATCAGCAAATTCACCAACCAGCTTCCCTAGAGCTGAACCCCCTGGTGCAAGGGTTCAGCAGGCAGGTGGCCTGATCTTCATGAGCCTCTTGAGCTCTCTGGGGACCAGGAGGGTGTTAAAACCAGGAGAGATTTGGGGACCAGGAAAGCAGTAGAGCCAGGAGAGCTCTGGGGACTGGGAACGTGATGGAGCAGCCAGGAGCACTTTGGGGGTTGAGAAGGTGGCAGAGCCAGGAGAGCTGTGGGGACCAGGAATGTGATGGAGCATCCAAGGAAACCTTTGGGGACAGGGAAGGTGGTGGAGCCAGGAGCGATTTGGGGACTGGGAATGTGATGGAGCAGCCAGGAACACATTAGAGGTTGAGAAGGTGGCAGAGCCAGGAGAGTTTTGGGGCTTGGAAGGTGATGGTGGAGCCAGGAGAGCTTTGGGGACCAGGAATGTGATGGAGCAGACAGGGAAGGCTTTGGGGACAGGGAAGGTGGTGGAGCCAGGAGCGATTTGGGGACTGGGAATGTGATGGAGCAGCCAGGAACACTTTGGGGACTGAGAAGGTGGCAGAGTCAGGAGAGCTTTGGGAACTTGGAAGGTGATGGAGCCACGAACACTTTGGGAACTGGGAAAGTGGTAGAGCCAGGAGCAATCTGAGAACCAGGAATGTGATGGAGTAGCCAGGGAATGCTTTGGGGATTGGGAAGGTTTCAGAGCCAGGAGCACTTTTGGGTCTTAGAAGGTGATGGAGCCGGGAACACTTTGGGTGCTGAGGAGGTTGCAGAGCCAGGAGAGCTTTGAGGACCAGGAATCATAGAATCGTAGAATCACCAGGTTGGAAGGGACCCACTGGATCATCGAGTCCAACCATTCCTATCAAACACACTTGGACTAGGGAAGGTGGCAGAGCCAGGAGAGCTTTGGGGACCAGGAATGCAGTGGAGCAGCCAGGGAACCCTCTGGGGACAGGGAAGGTGACAGAGCCAGGAGCGATTTGGGGACTGGGAAGGGGATGGAGCAGCAAGCAGGGCTGTGTGAGCAGCTCCGGGAGCCTCTATCGGTGCTGATGCTGGAACTGCAGTGCAGTTTTTCATTCCCAGCGCCGCGCGGAGAGGAAAAATTGAAAATACGAAGCCAAAAGCAAGTGGCCTTCTCCCTAAACCTTCCAGCTGCTTCTGCAATAGCCCCCCCCCCAAAAAAAAAAAATCAGTGTTTTCTTCTAGTTTAAATATAACAAATTCACTTTTTCAGGAAACCACTTTTTTTTCCTCATGAAATATCCATATAGTCAGAGTGAAAAAAAAAATGCAAAACATCATATGCTAAAAATATGTCAACCACATCCAAATTTGGCTACTTTTTATGCAATTTATTGGCCTCTCTAGGCAGGATGTTAATTTTTAAAAAATGGATAGGATGAAGTATTAATTAGTGGTCAAGGGAAGGTGGCAGAGCGTGGCGATGGCTCGTGATGATCGCGATGCTCGAATCGGCGGCGTGTGCTGCCCCGGCTCGAACATCAAACGGACCCCTCGCCAACACCCAAAGGGAAACATTTATGAAGGCAAAAATTCCCCGTCTCCCCTAAATGAAAACAAATCCCTTTTCAAGTCCGCTGGCATTTTGAAAAGGGAGCGTTTGTGTCCGAGTGGCTCAGCGTCGTGTTAATGCACTGGGGTAAGGGGGGGGGGGGGGATGATGTGGCTGCCCGGCGGGGAAGAAGCTGTTTATTTCCCATTTATTTTCTGGACGTTAATGGGAATAAAACGCAGGGCACCCCCCCTGCTCCCCGGGGTTGGGAGACAAAGGGCTGTTGTGAGGCAGCAGGTAGGGAAGGTTGGGAGTGGAAACGGGGCTGGGAA
>WAAB01015195.1:28795-41862 GCA_013389865.1 Piaya cayana | reverse complement strand
AAAAAAATAACTACGTACAAAAAGAACGACGACGGGGGGAAAAAAAAAATTATAATAATTATAATAATAGAATGATTTTAAAAAAATAAAAGACAACCCTCGCGTCTCCTAAAATAAAAAGTGCAACCGGACCTTTTCTTTCTGTGTTTTTTTTTTTTTCTTTTTAAACTTTGCAAAACTGAATACTGGTATTTGGGAAGGGCTGAAGAGCAGCTGGGCTTCCTCCTCCCAGCCGCCGCAGCCGGGTGAAGTTAAAGCTATTCTGTAAACATCGGAGTTTCCCCCTCGCCGCAGTTTCGCCCCCTTCTTCTTCCTCGCCGTCCCCGTCCCTCCCGACCCCGTTATTCCAGCCAACCCTCCCGCCCTCTCCGTGCCAGCAAGCAGCAGCTCCTCCTTCCCCCTCCCCGACCCCGTGCGCCCATCGGATCCGTTATTAAATAAAAAGGTTGATTTTTTTTTTTTTTCTAAAGAGTTTTCGAGTCCTTAAAAAGCCGTTTTTTGGGGTGGAAGGGGTGGGGGAAAGAGCGGGCCACCTCGGCGAGGCGGGTCCGGCTAGGAGAAGATGTGGATGGCTTGCGTGGCGGGAGTGTGGCAAGCGGGACACTCGGGCTCGGCTTTGCCGCAGATGCGCATGGCGCACTCCATGCAGAAGAGGTTGTGGCCGCAGGGGACCAGGGCGGCGATCACCTCGCTCTCGAAACACACCATGCACTCGCGGGAGCTCTTGCGGTGCCCGTCGGAGCTGCTCGAGTCGGTGGGGGAACCCGAGGCAGCGGAGATGCTGCTGGGCAGGGAGGACGAGGAGGAGTAGCCGGTGCTGTTGGAGAAGGAGGAGAGCGAGCCTTGGGTGGGCAGCCAGGACAAGGTGTTGACGGGATCGCTCTGGATGCGGCGCGCTAAGGGGTGGTCCAGGGCCGCGCCGCCGCTCTCGGGGAGGGTGGGCGAGTGGCGCGGCGTGGCCGTGCCGCTGTTGCGTCTCTGCGAGCCGTTGATGGAAGAGCAGCTGCTGAAGGCCTGCAAGGGGTTGCCCGAGCGCTCGAAAGGCGACCAGATGGTGGTGGTGGTGGGCGTCGTGAGGTCGAGGGCCAGGAAGTCGAAGCCGAAATCGCACTCCTCCGCGCCCAGCGGGGCTTGGGCCTCGCCGAAGGTGAAGCCGCTGCTGGTGCTGTAGGGGCTGGTGGGGCTGGCGTCCGCCACCCTCCCGCTGTAGTAGGACTCGGTGGAGGCGCTGCCCAAGGAGCTGAGGCTGTCGTTGCGGAGCGCGGCCGAGGGGCGGCGGGCAGGGTGGGGGGCTTTGGCCCACAGGCTGGCTGTGCTGCCCTGCAAGTCGAGGCAGACGTCGGTGCCGTTGGAATGGAAGTCATTGTCGGCGTTGACGTCGATGAAGGAGCCTGTCCGCATGGTGATGTGCGCCTCGATCTCCTCCCTGGCCCGGTCCACGTTCTCGGGCATGCCCGTCACCTCGAAGACCGGCTCCTTGTCCCGGCTCGGGGTCACGATGTAGGTGTGCGTCTGCTGCTGGATCCGCTTGATGGTGGCTCCCTTGGGCCCCACCACCAGCCCCACGACACGGTACGGGACCCTCACCTGGATGGTGGTCTGTCCCGGCAGGTTGGGGGGGCCCTGCATCGCTCCCGTCAGCCCGTTCACTTTGTTACGCGTTGCTCGAATCATGGAGAAGTGCTCGGCGGCCGAAAGGATCTCCCTCTTGGCCATCTCCACGTCCTCCTTCCTCCCAGTCACGATGAAAACAGGTTCCTCGCCCCTGACCGGCGTCTTGATGTATGTGTTGGTCTTGGCACGGAGGGCTTTGATTTTACAGCCTGCAGAGCAAGGATAAGGGAGAAATAACGACACGTCAAAGCCGAGATCTCGCCAAGACCTTCGGTTCACCCAGGATGGGGAGATGCAAGAGCAGGAAGAACCAGCAGGTCCCTTTGGCTCTGCGTCCGCAGCCCGGACACCCTTGGAGAGACGGGTCCCTCTGTCACCAAGGCAGCCAGGGGCTCACAGCTTGGTGCTGAGGGGCTGCATCGCTTCATCTGAGACACACCAGGGGAGGTTCAGGCTCGACATAAGGAAAAAATTCTTCAAAGAAAGGGTCGTTAGGCACTGGAACAGGCTGCCCGGGGAGGTGGTTGAGTCACCTTCCTTGGAGGGGTTTAAGGTGCAGGTGCATGAGGTGCTGAGGGACATGATTTAGTGATTGATGGGAATGGTTGGACTCGATGATGTGGTGGGTCTCTTCTGACCTGGTGATTCTGATTCTATGAGTATTAAGGACCTGCAGGATGCAGCTCCCGAGGGCTGGGACAACACGTGGGCAGAGGGGGACCAGGGCAGAAATTCACTGGGCACCTTCTAGGCTGCTGAGGGGAAGGGAAGGTGGGTTCGCTCAAATGGCATTTAAGAAGGTGCAAGGCAGAAAAAAAAAAAGACACTGAAGATGGAAAAGAAAGGGGANCCAAGGCAGCCAGGGGCTCACAGCTTGGTGCTGAGGGGCTGCATCGCTTCATCTGAGACACACCAGGGGAGGTTCAGGCTCGACATAAGGAAAAAATTCTTCACAGAAAGGGTCGTTAGGCACTGGCAGAGGCTGCCCAGGGAGGTGGTTGAGTCACCTTCCTTGGAGGGGTTTAAGGTGCAGGTGGATGAGGTGCTGAGGGACATGGTTTAGTGATTGATGGGAATGGTTGGACTGGATGATGTGGTGGGTCTCTTCTGACCTGGTGATTCTATGATTCTATGAGTATTAAGGACCTGCAGGGTGCAGCTCCCGAGGGCTGGGACAACACGTGGGCAGAGGGGGACCAGGGCAGAAATTCACTGGGCACCTTCTAGGCTGCTGAGGGGAAGGGAAGGTGGGTTCGCTCAAATGGCATTTAAGAAGGTGCAAGGCAGAAAAAAAAAAAGACACTGAAGATGGAAAGGGGATTGTTTGTTTGATTGCAACAAGTGCTTGGAGGTGGCCTTCAGATGCTTCCAGCCCGGCTTGTGTGAAATCCAGATTGGGGAGACTGAGATGAGATCTTGGGAAGAAATATTTTCCTGTGAGGACAAGGAGTCCCTGGCCCAGGTTGCCCAGAGCAGTGGTGGCTGCCCCATCCCTGGAGGGGTTCAGGGTCAGGTTGGATGGGGCTTGGAGCCCCTGATGCAGTGGGAGGTGTCCCTGCCCACAGCAGGGGTGGGACTGGATGGGCTTTAAGGTCCCTTCTGTCCTCATCTAGCAGCTAAACATGAGAAACAGACCTGGCTACACCCCAAGGGCTGCAGCAACAGCCCCGGAGAGATGGGGAGCTGGGGCTTCCCATGACCAGACAGCACAAGCCCCCCTCACCTCCCTCTCCCTGCCCCGAGGAAGGCAACCCCGGGGGCGGAGAGGCTGGTGTCCTCTGCGCTCACAGGCCAGCGGCTCTCCCCATTCTGGAAAGACCTGCTTCCCCCGCACGAGGAACATGATTCAGCAGGCAGAGCCCAGGTTGGGACGCAGGAGACCAGGGGTTTGCTGCCAGCTCTGATTTCACCTCGTACAACCCCCGGGCAACACCCCTGCCCCTCTCCTCCCATGGGCGAGCTGGGCTCCGGCTGCCAGTCCCTGCAGCACCCGTGCAGCAAAAGGCTCCTGCTGCCCTCCAGGACCGGTCGCTGCTTCTTTGACCAAGAAGCTGCCTCTGGCTGCAAGCGCAGCCCTGCTCTCTGCAACCCCATTCCTGCTAATTGCATCCGCTCCAGTGCACGCACTTAATTAAATTCACATGAGCCAGGCGCACAGAACGGCGAGCTCAGCCGGGCCGCCCACCCTCCGCGCCCGGCACAAGAGGGCGAGAGATCCCTTGGCTCCCACCTCCCACAAAATCCCTGAGCTTTGCGGGGCACCCAAAGCAAAGCCGGGAGCCCCCAGGAGTCAGCCCAGAAGGCCAACCACGTCCTGGGCTTCATCAAGAGCAGCAGGGCCAGCACGGCGAGGGAAAGGATTCTGCCCCTCTGCTCCACTCTCATGAGACCCCACCTGGAGTCCTGGGTCCAGTTCTGGAATTCCCAACACAAGAAGGATCTGGAACTGTTGGAACAGGTCCAGGAAGCCACGGAGATGATCAGAGGGCTGAAGCACCTCTGCTACGAGGACAGGCTGAGAGAGTTGGGGTGGTTCAGGCTGGAGAAAAGACTCTAGGGAGACATTAGAACAGCTTCCAGCACTGAAAGGGGCTCCAGGAAAGCTGGTGTGGGGCTCTTGATGAGGAAGGGCGGGGAGAGCATAAGGGGGAATGGTTTTGAGCTGAAAGAGGGGAAATTGAGATGAGATCTCAGGAAGAAATGTTTTGCTGTGAGGGTGAAGCCCTGGCCCAGGTTGCCCAGAGCAGTGGTGGCTGCCCCATCCCTGGAGGGGTTCAAGGCCAGGCTGGATGGGACTGATCCAGTGGGAGGTGTCCCTGTCTATGACAGGGGGTCAGAACTGGATGGGCTTTAATGTCCCTTGCAATCCAAACCATTCTAGGATTCTGTAAGTTGCTCAATCTGAGCCCTGAGACTGTCCCTGCCCGCTGCAAACGCTGCTGCTGCAGCTCCACATTGACAAAGAGACACGAATCAGCGGGGAGAGCTCGACTGCTCGCAGACACGGACAAGGCAGCTGCTAGTGCCCAGCTGGCTCCTCCGCAAACGGCTCACTCCGGGCACTCCTCTTCCCAGCTGCTCCCTGAGGAAGGGCAGGGTGGCTCGTCCAGCTGCGAGGCTGGAGACGGGGCAGTCCCAGCAGCTTGAATGGATTCAGCCAAGGCTGAAGCCACGTGGGATGTTCAGGTTGGTCCGTCCCAACCAGGCAAATCAACCCAGGCACAACTCCACCAGGGACCGTGCAACTCCCAGAGCCCCCACGCGGTGCATTTATCAGGGCACTGAGCATCACAAAGAATAAGATGTAACTCAGTCAAAATAAACGAACAGCAGCTGCCCCGGGTGTCACAGCCCAGTTTTTCAAACCTCTCCAATAGCGACATCCAGGGAGCTGATGGGTGATGACACCAGCCTCTCCGGATGTTTCCTCCAAGAAACCTCAAAAGCAGCTTGTGTCAGCCAGCAAGAGTTTTCCCCGGCTCCAGGCAGCTCCATGCTCGTCCTCCCTGCTGCCTGCAAAGCTCCCAGGATGGCAATGGGCACGTTGGAGGGGGATCTAGCAAGAGACCAAGCAGATGGAGCAAAGGAGCAGGAGACCTGCCAGGATCTCCCTCCTAAGTGTGGAAACCCTCTGAATTTCATACAAGCCAGGCTGAAAGTATTTGAAGGCCACCTCCACGCGCTTGCTGCAACCAAACAGACGTTCCTCCTGCCTTGCGCTACCCCAGGGATTCACTCCTGGCTGGGGACAGCGAATTCAACCCAAATTCAACCCTTTGTGCAACCCAGCCAGGCTGGGATGGCAGAGCTGCTCCATTCCCTAGAGCCGGGGACGCTGCTGAGCGGCTGCAGGGACACACGGAGAAGGAATGTGGGTGGAGAAGGGCTTGTCCGGGCTTTTCCTAATTTAGGACAACAACTGGAAGGTGTATTTATGGCTGGGGGCATATGGTGGGGAAAGCAGCAGCCTTGTCACTGGGACAGGGCAGACCCAGCAAGCATCAAAGGTGAAGGTTTTTCAAGCACGTGCCAGCTTCTGTGAGGCGCTTTTCCTCCCTCATTTCTTTTGGAACCTGCTATAAGCTTGGTCCCTGCTCCACTGCTTGGCAAACAGGGACAAACACGATGCCAGCAGCAAGGGCAGCTGGTCTGGAAGCACCACGGGGCTCTGCCGGTGCCTCCTGAGGATGCCGACCTCACCCCCAAGGTCCAAAATTCACCCTTCGCAGCACGAAGTGGTAATTTCAAGATCCAAGGCTATGAACAGCTGCCAGGAGCTGCAAAGAGCTGCTCGAGAGAAACATCCCATGGGGACACGGCACACTGGTGGGACCAAACTGATGCTATGGAGGAAGTTTATCCAGTTGCTCCTTACGAGGCAAGTTGCTCCTTCCTAAGGGCAAAGTTAGAAACCTGGGTGAAAAACTAAACAGTCACCTGGCTTGGCTAGGTCCACCCTCTTCAAACAAGCAGGGCAGGAAAAACACACAGGACCCATGACTGCCACATGCTTCCAGGCCCCCTGCACCAGTGCAAATCACACAAGTCATAGAATCATAGAATAACCAGGTTGGAAGAGACCCACTGGATCGAGTCCAACCTTTCCCATCAATCACTAAACCATGTCCCTCAGCACCTCGTCCACCCATCACTTAAACACCTCCAGGGAAGGTGACTCAACCCCCATGTCCAGCCTAAACCTCCCCTGGTGGAGCTTGAGGCCATTCCCTCTCGTCCTGTCCCCTGGCCCTTGGGAGAAGAGCCCAGCTCCCTCCTCTCCACAACCTCCTCTCAGGGGGTTGCAGAGAGCAATGCGGGCTCCCCTCAACAGGTCAGGGATCAGCTTTCCAATCCTGGTGTAAAAGAAGCCAGTGGCAGGCCCCAGGCAGCAGGGTTGCTGGTTTCCTCCCTGCCTGCCCAGGGAAGCTCTGCAGAAAAGGAGTCACTGGCCAGGGAAGCTGCTTGCCCAAGGCCACGTGCTGGCACCTGCACCAGGAACCACGCTTGCAGCGCTCAGCATGAGGAGCTTCTGTCACCGTGACACTCCGGTGAGTGCTCACAGACCGGTGCACTGGGAATGTGGTGGGAGAGGAGCTGGGACAGCCACGGCCTTACACAGGGACAATCCGATCCACCCTGCCGCTGCCCCTAGTCCCAAGGCCACCCAAGCCACTCCTCGGCCACAGGGACTCCCACACACCAGATCCTAAAATCTCCAAGGGGGAATGCTGAGTGGCCTCCCCAGATTGGGGTTCAGTGAAGATCTGCGTTCAGTTCTGGGGTCCTGAGCACAGGCAGGACATAGAGGTGTTGGGGCAAGTGCAGAGGAGGCCACAGAGATGATCCAAGGACAAACTGAGAGAGTTTGGGTTGTTCAGCCTAGAGATGAGAAGGCCACAGGGAGACCTTAGAGCAGCTTCCAGGACTGAAAGGGGCTGCAGGAAAGCTGGGGAGGGGCTATTGATCAGAGATAGTAGGGAGAGGAAAAGGGGGAATGTTTTTTTGCTGCAAAATATTGAGATAAAATCTCAGGAAGAAATGTTTTGCTGTGAGGGTGAGGAGGCCCTGACCCAGGTTGCCCAGAGCAGTGGTGGCTGCCCCATCCCTGGAGGGGTTCAAGGCCAGGTTGGATGGGGCTTGGAGCCCCTGATGCAGTGGGAAGTGTCCCTGCTTCTGGCAGGGGTGGAACTGGATGGGCTTTAAGGTTCCTTCCAACTCAAACCACTCCAGGATTCTATGATCCCCATGTTTTACCTCACCAAGGGCTGATGTGCAGCAATAATGATGAGACAGGAGGAAAATGAGGTGCCATATTTTGCTACAAATCTATAAAGAAGGTAGCTTTAAAAGTACTTTTTGGATCAAAACGCAAACGTCCCCAAAACAGGGA
This sequence comes from Piaya cayana, assembly GCA_013389865.1. NCBI lineage: Eukaryota > Metazoa > Chordata > Aves > Cuculiformes > Coccyzidae > Piaya > Piaya cayana. The sequence goes on along the minus strand of WAAB01015195.1, from coordinate 34,358 downwards.
AGGGGGCAGCTCCAGGGGTGCTGCAGCCCAAACAGACCCCTCCTTGACTCCAGAGCCTGGGAATGGCTCAGCTGCCACATTACAGCTCTTTGACAGAGGTCCAAGTCCCCGTGGGCCCAAACTCATCACCACAACCCACGGCCACGCTCAGCTGCAAGCAAACACCCTCATTTCAGAGGTCTCAAGCACAAGCAACATCACCAAGTCACAGCCCCTTGCATCACCACTATCCCTTCCTGCAGAGACCACAGAATCATGGAATGTTTTCAGATGGAACAGACCTTGAAGTTCATCCAGTTTCACCTCCTGAAAGAGCAGGGACATTTTGAACCAGATCAGGGTGCTCAAAGCCCCATCCAACCTGGCCTTGCATGTCTCCAGGGATGGGGTCTCCACTGCGGCCCTGGGCCAGGGCCTCAGCACCCTCATTGTAAGAAACGTCTTCTTTATATCCAGTCTAAAAACTTCTTCCTTATATCCAGATGGCACCAAAGAAGCGATGTGAGGTGGACACACCACGATACCTCCTGTTGCCAGATCCCACACTCTTCTCTTCCTCCCACTGTCACCAGCCTTGACCTGCTCTGTCTATTCCATGCAGCTCACAGCACACTGTGCTCCTCAAAGCTGTCCTGGTTGGACCCACTCCACTTACCCTCAGGCAGAGGGATCGCTGGTTTTGGACAAGAAACAGAATCTTAGAGATGCTCCCCAGGATGATGCAGCAATGGAGGCAGCATCCCTGGAAAGAGAGCTGCTCTCCATGAGAGTTCTCTCTTGGCACCACCAAAGAGGATTTCATCGTCTGCCAGGAGCTCCAGTCGGATCCAGGCTGTGACCGTGGCAAGAGCTGATGAAAACCACTACAGCCAGGCTGGGAAAGTGCCTCTCCATCCTCCGTGCTCCTGCTGTTACTCAGGCAAGAGATAAGAGACCAAACACAGCTGATCCACTCGCTGATCCTCAGCACCTGCTTCAACAAAAGGTGGCCTCCTCTTCATGAGGACAAAGCCTGGTCCCCTTTGCCAGACCTCGTCTCCATTTGCCCAGGAAGTTCTGTGCTCACAGTGCCCAGCTCCAAGCTGTGAAAACCCAACAAGAGCTTTCCTGGAGGAGCCTTTGATGGCATCAACCAGAACTGGAGCTGGATGACGCCTTGCACTCAGCCCTCTGGAGCACCCTACTCGCTTGAAGAAAGACGTTGCCTTTCCTCCTCCCCAGCTCTGCAGCATCTCCTGGCCTCAGATCCAATATTTCAGCATTCCCAGTCCCCTTTGTCACAGACATTATGCAGGATGCACCAGGAGCGGAGCCGGACGTGGAGGGGAACACGTTGCACCTCCATCACATCCCATCACCCCTCCTGCCGAGCGCTTCTTCCCACCTCTCTGCAAACAGTAATTAATCCATCCTCGCAACCACACAGGCACATCGCACCTTTGTTTCTTCTCCAGACACTGGGAAAAGCGACACAGGGAGGCTGAGCTCCTCGCCTTGGGACAGAGAGAAGGAAACCAGTGCCAGAGCCAAAAAGCACAGGCAGACTCTTTAGCCATCAGATCAATCTCTGTGACCAGCTCTGGCATTTTTTGCCTCTGCCACGACCCAGTGAGGTGGGAGGAGGCAGCCAGGCCATGAGGGCCACAGGACAGCAGAGAGAAGCAGCCCAGGGCTCAGAAAGAGGATTCAGTGCAGCTCCAGCAACCTACTGCAAGTCTTCAGATGCTCAGGTTCAACCAGAAACCGAGGTCTGTGGCCTCCCTGTCAAACCTCCAAGCACCGAAACGCCCAACGTGCTCTGGCACAGAGAACTGCCGTATTCCATCCTGGATCTCCCCTTTGAGCATCTCAGCACCTTCTATAAACATCTTTCCCAAAGCCTTTGCAACGCTGTAAAGTCCCGGCATGTCACAGAGAGAAAAGTGAAGCCCTGGGAGAGCAGCTGTGGCCGACTGACCCACGAGAGGCACCGGCACTGGAAGGGAGAATAGAGCCCATGGCTCTCAGCTGCACCAGCCGCCTGTTGCCTCTCTGCCTCACTGGGGCAGAAGCTGCTGGAAATGCTCCTCCAAAGCCTTCTTGGCTGCCCTGGAGGCGTTCAAGGCCAGGTTGGATGGGGCTTGGAGCAACCGGACCCAGTGGGAAGTGTCCCTGCCTATGGCAGAGGGTGGAACTGGATGGGCTATAAGATCCCTTCCAACCCAAACTGTTCTGTGATTCTATGAAAGCCACCAGGGAGCAATGCCAGCAGGTGCCAACATGCAGGAGCCAGGGCAACTCTAATGCCCAGCCTGCCCCACACTCCCCACCTCCCTCGTTCCCAGTGACTGCTGCGATCCCCATCACTCTTTCCTAGCTCACATCACCGCAATCGATGCCCAGAGCATTTTTTGGAGACAGACCCTCCCAGGGCAGGAGTCATAAATGGGCTTGCATGCCAAGGCACGGCCGTGCCCACGCTGCCTTTTGGTAGCCACGTGGGTAGGGAGCAGAAAAGCCACAGATCCTGGCTGGCAGACGCTGCCCTGCACCGCCTGGATGAGGGGTGATGGCAACCACCTCTCCAGGTCAGTCAAGAAGTTCCAGATTTGCTTTACACCACAAAGCTTTTACCTGCTGATCTGCTGCTGCTCCCTTCTGGCAAGGGTTAAACTACTGGATCTGGAGGAGAGAAATTGAAGAAGTAGAAGAAATCCCATCTGAGCCTTTGTCCCACCACAGCAGGACCAGACACGCGTTAGTCTGATGGGCAAAGTGCTGCGCCCCAGGACCTCCAGCCACCTCATCCCGATGGCAGTAAGGGGCTGCCGGGCACTGGGGACAACAGGACCGGTCCCAAAACACCCCAAGAGCTGCTCCTCAGAGCAGCAAGAAGCCTGGAAATGATCCTGGGAGAAAAATCCAGCCTTGTCCCAACTCAAGGCCCTTCCAGGGCACCCAGTATCCAAGTCTTCATCCCTTCCTGTGTTCTGAGCACAGCAGCACCACGAGCACTCAGGTCACGGCTGGGCTGGGGAGCACAGGAAAGAGAAGAGCGATGGGGACACGGTCTGAGGGGGTCAGACCCAGCCCTGCAGCATTATATCTCAGCACCAGAATGATGCCAGGCCCGGTGAAGCACGCCAAGGCTCAGCTCCTCGCAGCTGTGTGGCCACAACCGTGGGAATATCAAAGATGAAAGGAGACTTGCAGGGTGGACCTGGGGACCAGAAGGACCCAGGAGCAAGGATGGGTGCAGGAGGATGAGGCGAGTGAGAAAGTCTCTGCTTGTTTTTCAGCTCGGTGCAAGACTTGGAGAGGCGGGCGGCTGCAGGCAGCTTCGGTATCACCCTTGCTCAGGCCGCATCGGCCTCGCACACCCCTGATTTAAACCAGCTGCCGGTGGCACGGGAGAGAAGGCAGAGCACAAAGACTCAAAGCACCCTGCTGCAGCCCCATCCCCTCCGATGCTGCCCAACCACACCCCCTGCCAGTGAGAACTGGAGGTGCCAAATGCTGACCCCCCCCCTTACACCGAAACAACAGCACAACCGGGCCGTGGCACAGCATCCAGGCACGCCGGGAGCGGCAGAAAAGTTGAGAGCAGAAGAAGGATGGGAAACACACGAGAGAAACCCCCCCAGGGAAGCACCAAGCAGCTCCAGCCCATGGCTGACCCCAGGTTCCCTTTGGAGCCCACCCATGCACATGGTGACCCCCAGCATTCCTCCTCAAGCTGATACAATCATTTCTCTTGCAGGTCTTCACCAGGAGCCCCGCGAGCTTAATCAGGACTCAAATTCTGCACGAGGTGTTTGGGGCAGGTACCCGGACCCACATTTCTCTCATTGGGGTGCCAGAGGTGCAGCATCGCAGCCCAAACACACATTCCTGGCTGCTGTAAGGAAGGTGCCAACTGACAGCTCACCGGCACGAAAGCAGCTGCTCCTCCAACCTCCTTCCACTCACAGAGTCAGTGGGGTTCCCAGTGGAAGCTGGACCCAGTTAAAGGTTTGCTTTCAAGCTGCCGGGTCCCAGGGGTCTCTGCTGGCGAGGACGCCAAATCCAGGTCCCCATCCAGCCCAGGGAGAAGGAGGAATTTCTGGAGGAGGGTGTGGTACCACACTCCGCTCCTCTGGCACCGGAGCAGGCTCTGCTGTGCCACCTGGCTATCCTGGCTTGGCTGCCTGGTGGGAACCCGCAGCCAGGATCGGCAAGGAGTGTGTGGAAAGCTGGGAGACCAGACCCAGTTACAGGTTTGCTTTGAAATTACCAGATCCTGGGGGTGTGCAGACACTGCTGGAGAATCATAGAATAACCAGGCTGGAAGAGACCCACCAAATCATTGGGTCCAACCATTCCTATCAAACACTAAACCATATCCCTCAGCGCCTTGTCCACCCGTCCCTTAAACCCCTCCAGGGAAGGTGACTCAAACCCCTCCCTGGGCAGCCTCTGCTAGCGCCCAATAACCCTTTCTGACCAAATCCAGCTCCATGCAGCCCAAGGAGGATTTTCTAGATCAGGGTGCGGCCCCACGTTCTGCTCCTCTGGCACCCTAGTGGGCTTTGCCGTGCTAGCTGCCTATCCCAGCTGGGCTCACATTCCCACAGCCGGGGTGGTGGGACCAACACAGAGTGCCTGGAAAGTTAGTAACCTGGATTCAGTTACAAGCTTGCTTTGAAGTTACCAAAGCCTGGGGCTCTGCAGAGTCTTCTGGAGAAGCCACCAAATCCAGGTCCCCACCAGCCTAAGGAGAAGGAGGATTTTCTGGAGCAGGGCACGGCACTGGGCTCCGTTCACCATAGCGGGCTTGGCCATGCCCCCCGGCTGCTTCAGTTGGGCTCAGCCGCCCCGGCTGGGTTCACCTTCCCGGTGGGACCCTACAGCCGGGATGGTGGGACCAACACAGAATGTGCTGAAAGTTGGGAGCTTGGACCCGGTTCCAGGCTTGTTTTCAAGTTACCCAATCCCGGGGTGGGGGTCTGCAGAGGCTGCTGGAGAGGCCACCAAATCCAGGTCCCCACCAGCCTAAGGAGAAGGAGGATTTTCTGGAGCAGGGTGCGGCACTGCGTTCCGTTCCTCCGGCACCGTGGCGGGTTTGGTCGTGCCACCTCGCCATCCTGGCCGGGCCCGGCTGTCCCAGCCGGGCTGACGTTCCTGGTGGGAGCCAGCGGCCGGGATGGTGGGACCAGCAAGGAGTGCCCAGAAAGTTGGGAGGCCGGGAAGCGGGGCTGGCTGGGAGGCAGCGCAGGCCAATGGGAAGCGCAGAGCATGATGTCACCGCGCTCATCACAGCATGGCTCTGGCTAACAAAGAGAACAATGAGGCTGCCCAGCTCCCCGCTTCCCCCCAGGAAAAAATATACCCCCCAGCCCCAAACCCCGCATCCCCTCGACTGGGGAGGGATGGGAGCTGTGGGACGAGGACAAGGCTGGGGTGGCAGAGCCCTGCACGGCCAAAACGCCCGGAGGTCACGCTCCGATCCCAACTGCCCATCGTCAACGGGGCTCCTGCGGGCAGCTCCCCCTTTTCTTTCTTCGTTCTTTTTCTTTTTCTTTCCTTAAATCCTCTTACCTGGGGT
>WAAB01015195.1:4817-22926 GCA_013389865.1 Piaya cayana | reverse complement strand
TTCTCCAGCCCCTTCACCAGCTTTGTTGCTCTTCTCTGGACTCACTCCAGAGCCTCAACATCCTTCTTGTGGTGAGGGGTCCAGAACAGAACCCAGGATTCAAGCAGTGACAACCCAGCTGCTCTTAGGGTATGGAAGGACGTTTCCTTCTTCCCAAATTCCAGAAATTAAGAAAATATCAACTCTTTTGTCCTTTCCCCTATCTTTTCCCCTTGGTTCCTTAGTCACCATCTCACAAGGGTTTGCTTTTCATCATGCCGAGCAGCAGAGCCATTCCCTGTTTCTTCTTCAGGCAAAGCAGCAAAAACTTAGATGCTCTGAGACCACCTCCCTTCCCAAGCCCCCCTCACCCAGCAGCCCCACCACAAGTCCCCACCAGTTCCACCCAGGCCGTTGCTCTGCAGGGACCTTTGGCAGAGCTTTAAGAAGCTCTCACTGGCAGGGATAGCACAGCACCCTGATTCAGAATATCGAGCCAAATTATCTGCTCACCCACCACCTCAAGTGCCCAGATGCTCAAATTCCACAGGTCTCATTCTCAAGCTTCTCTATTTGCACATAATTGTCTTTCCCAATCGCTGTCTTTGGGACTCAACCATTCCACCTGGGATTGTTTTTAATTGCCAGAACCATCAGCAGCTGATCTAGAAACACCCACATCTTGTTCCACTTTCCACAGATCCTGGGAAACATTAACTCCTGATGGTCAGTGGTGCAAACACAGAAGCCACGTGGTCTGTCCTTGTGCTTCCAAGTTTCGCCCTTTGGCTGGTGACTCTCCTAGGGAGGCTTCCACTTTCTGACACTCAGAATAAAGTCTGTGCGATCACCCCATCCCTGGAGGGGTTCAAGGCCAGGTTGGATGGGGCTTGGAACAACCTGATCCAGTGTGAGGTGTTCCTGTCCATGAAAGGGGTGGAACTGGATGGGCTTTGAGGTCCCTTCCAAACTGTTCCAGGATTCTATGATCTTTCCAGCAAGATAGCAGCCACCAGGAACTGCCTCTTCACTTCTCTTGATGTGCCAACTAAAGCTAACACCTTCCAGCTGCTGGAAAGCTTCATGGAAAGAGGGAACAAGCCTCCTCTCTTCCCATTTTACCTTGAGAGGTCTTGGCAGTGCACTCCCACCAGCTCACTCTTTCTGGATGGTGGTTGCAGAGGAAGATTGTAGCCACTTGTCTTCCCCCAGAAAGTTCACAGCTCAATTCCATGGAGATCTGTCCATATCCATCCAGACTCCGGGATGCATCAGCACGAGCACAGCTCTGAGAATCCTCCCACTTCAGACACATCCTCCAGGTGTGTCACAGAGACCTCAGAATCCCTGCTAAACCATGTCCCAAACTGCCACATCTGCAGACTATCTGAACCCCTCCAGGGATGGAGACTCCACTCCACTCTGCCAGGGCTTCACTGCTCCGTCAGTAAAGAAATTATTCCAAATATCCAGTCTAAACCTCCCTGGGGGCAACTTGAGGCCATTTCCTCTCCTCCTATCCCTTGATACCTGGGAGAAAAGATCAAACCCCACCTTATTACAACCTTCTTTAACAGATTTGTAGAAGGTGATGAAGTCTCCCCTCAGCCTCCTTTTCTCCAGTATAAACAGCCCCACAGAATAGAACCCTAAAGGTCCCCCAAGGTGACCCCCGGTATGTGTACAGGGAATTAAGGAACCTTGTACCGAAGAAAAGCAGAGGTGTTAACAGCCCATTAAGCTGCTTTCTGTATGGGGAACCAGAGAAACGGAACTACAGCAGAGTAATTAGTACCAACAAAAATACTTTTTGAGAACTGCTGTAGTTGCGCCTCTCACTCTTCAGGAGACCAGACTCCACTTTCTGCACGGTTCTGCAGGCACAGGCAAACATCGCACATAAAATACAGGCTTCGAGCAGAGCCCAGAGAAGGTGCAGCTCAGAGAATTATAAAAAAGTCCTTTCTGGTGTGTGGGAAGGGAATATTTCAGCACATCAGGAGCTGAATCACTGCGTGTGGGTGGAGCCAGACAGATTGACAAGATCTGCAACTCGAAAAGTGACCCAAGTCTGAGATCGATCAGTCATCTCGTGGCGCATCCGACTGAGGGAGCAACATATGGAGACAGCTCAAGGGGATGGGGCTCACTGTCAATAGGACACACAACAATGGTACTAGAGACACCTGCTAACACTGACCAACCCTTATGGAGCTCAAAGGGGGCTCAAGGACAGCTGGGGAGGGGCTCTTGATCAGGGAGAGGACAAGGGGGAGCAGTTTTCAGCTGAAAGAGGGGAGTTTGAGATGAGATCTTAGGGAGAAATGTTTTGCTGTGAGGGTGGGGAGGCCCTGGAACAGGCTGCCCAGAGCAGGGGTGGCTGCCCCATCCCTGGAGGGGTTCAAGGCCAGGTTGGATGGGGCTTGGAGCCCCTGATCCAGTGGGAGGTGTCCCTGCCCATGGCAGGGGTGGAAACTGGATGAGTGGTGCTATGTCCTTTCTGACCCAAACCATTCTATGACTGTGAAAGGAGAAAGGAGGCTTTGGGGGCTGCTCTTCCACTCTCCTGCCTCAAAACCACCTCCTGAGTCAATGTGTGAGCTGGAATGGGTGCCCCACAGCTGCCCACCCTCACTTGGGTGCCCTCAGTGGGCTCCAAGATGAGATGGAGACCACACCTGTCTCTTCCTCCTTTGGATCTTGGCTTCTCCTCTTGGCTTTGGATGAATGTCCTGTTTTAAGCATCTGAAGAGGCTTTGGCAACACAGCTGAGGAGGGGCTCTTGATCATGGAGGGCAGGGACAGGGCAATAGGGAACAGTTTTAAGCTGCAAGAGGGGAGATTGAGATGAGATCTTAGGCAGAAATGTTTTGCTGTGAGGGTGAGGAGGCCCTGGCCCAGGCTGCCCAGAGCAGTGGTGGCTGCCCCATCCCTGGAGGGGTTCAAGGCCAGGTTGGATGGGGCTTGGAGCCCCTGATCCAGTGGGAGGTGTCCCTGCCCATGGCAGGGGGTGTAACTAGATGGGCTTTGAAGCCTCTTCCAACATAAATCACTTTACAGTGCTTAAGTTTCACTCCGTATACCCCTCTGCCAGGTCCCAAATATCCAGATCCAAATCTCAGAATTGGAGCAAGAGCGTCTCTGCTGAAATAACCAGAAGGAGCGTCGCAAAGAATTGTCAGGAAGGGGCTCGATGCAGCCAAGCAGAATCTCCGTTTTGTGAGAAACATTTAATTCAACACCATGAATTACAAGAGGACAGGTTTACAGAATAATAACCGTAACAGACTGTTCAAAAAGGAAAAGAATTTTCACTGGCCACAGTACCAGGTCAGGTTCCCCAAAGCAATACCTGGTAGAGCTGTGGGTAATTACAATTCAGTCTTCTTGCAGTACTCCAAATGAGCAATATCAGAGTTTTGTATTTTCAGATCTCAAAGAAAAGAGTTAATGTGGTATCAATCACTTTGGCATGGGATATTTTTTCAAGGAGTTTAAATCTATTCAGATCCTTAAGCTCAACTACTCCCAAAGGCAATTCCCTGGTCCCTTGCTGTCGCTGCTCATCATTCTCACGTGTTAAAAGGCTCTGGGAGCTACTTTCTTCCCCAAGTTTTTGGATACTAACAACTTGTACAATTGGTTAGTGGCACAATATTTAATCCACCACTTCATACTGGGCTCTCAGCTGAAATGTCCAGGCACAAATTACGCCCCCCAAGGCTAAAATAGCATTTGCAACACATCCACCAATCTAAAATCTCTCACCATCTCCACCCTCCCTAACCTCCCTCCCCAGATAAACCCATTTTTAGCCCCAAGTTACCCCAATACGCTCACAGATGTACTAGAAGAGACTGAGGAATCACTCAAGGTACCCATGGTGAAGCCGAAATACTTAGAAACACATTAAGGCAGTTTTCACATCATCTCATTTTTGGACACAAAATGCTGGTCACTTCACTGCACATGCAAATAAGAAAAGATTTAATACTTAATAAAAAGCTTTAAATTCGTTTTCAATAACAATTATAGAAAAATCAACCTTTTTTTTTTTTTTTTTTTCTTTCTTGTTTTAAAAGAGGTCAGAACATCACCGCAGACGAAAGCAGATGTGCGGACACACCTATTGGAATGGATCCCCCTTCCCTCCACGCACGCAGAAGCAGAGGTCGGGGGTTCTTGGCACCAGAAGAGAAAGGAGGAAGTTTTCCTCGTCGTCGGTCAGAAATGAGTCATCCTTCCACTCTTTAAGTTGAGAAGGTCCTTCTGACCTGACTCGAACCAGAAGCAAACTACACCACGGAGAGGGTGTATCGATTTGTTGAAACTCTACGCTCAGACATGCACACAACTGTATCAAGCCCGTGCACTCCTTGCGGTGCTGGAACTAAAAACCCGATTGCCACTGACGTTAAGACCGATTCCTCAAGTGTAACTTCCCCCAACTAATCGAAACCTCAGGGAGAAGGAGGCGCTGGCAGTTCATCTCTGAGACTACACTTTCCAAGACCAATGTGGTCTTGTGAGGAAAAGGACAATTCCGTGACCTAAACTGACACATGGAATGACAATCCACAGCTTAAAATGACCTCCCTATACGGTCCGGTACAAACAGGTAGCCTACAGCAGAGAAGCCAAGGAGAGAAACAGCATTTCTCTCGCTTGCGTTCGAGAGAAAATTGTTTCCCCGGGTCACCGTTAAAGGTACTTTGATAGAAAAGCTTTAAAACGTTATCACCTACCACTGACCCACAACAGAAAAAACAACAGGAAATTTGGCTCCTAGTATTTTCCCTCCCACTATTTTATATTCCTTTATTCCCTCCCCCTTTTGCATTCCCCATTACCCTACCCCTTTAGAAAAAGGAAGGGGAGTGGAGCTGAAGTCAAGTTCCATCTTCAAAACTACCCAGCACTCAATGAACCGTCAGCTTCTCAAGTTTCCTCACGTGGACATCAAACGCTCACAGGTACGGTTGGGTTCTTGGTACAAATGACTCGGCAGACGCTCTTGGCTTTGTAAAATAGTTGTGCTGACCCTGCTGATAGGGTTTTATACTGGGAATTCTTAGATGGAACTCCCTAGAAGAGAGAAAAAAAAACACCACGTAAGGCAGTAAGAACTTATAGAAAGCACCATTGCCATAGCATCACCATTTCTCTATGTCCTGGTTTCACCTTCAGCACAGTTTGTCCTGGTTCTCTGCTGTTGCCCGACTGTTGTAGTAGAAAGGCAGAAAAGATACTCACTGTCCACATAAAACTCCTGTTAGTGAGGTGGTAAAACACGGAAACATCGAGAGCTCGGATATCAGATGGGATCTCCCAAACAGATTTCACGTTATGACCAACCTTCCAGCTTGAAGAACTGCTGAATCAGTCTTCCTTCTACCTGAAACACAGCCGACTCCCTCCAAAGGGGCTCCTCTTTTCTGCTATTCGTCCTAAAAAATTATTATTCTCCCTAAAAATTGTTTTTCTCCCTCCACATTCTTGATCCTCACCTTGTGGGCTCACAGAATCATAGAATGTCCTGAGTCAGAAGGAGCCCAAAAGGATCACAGTGCAGTGCCTGTCCCAGCCCAGGACACCCCAACATTCCCAGTGTGGGGTTGAGGGCATTGGCTAAATCCTTCTGGAATACTAGTGGGCTCCGTGCCGTGACTGCTCCCCTGGAAGCTGTTCCAGTGCTTCACCATCCTCTGCGGGAAAAATCCTTTTCCAATATCCAACCTAACCCTCCCCTGGCACAGATTCCTGCCATTCCCTCGGGTCCAGAGAAAAGAGCTCAGTGCCTGCTCCTCCTCCTCTTGTGAGGAAACTGCAGAACATGACAAGGTCTCCTCTCAGCCTCCTCTTCTCCAGGATGAACAAACCAAGTAATTTCAGCTGCTCCTCATACGGCCTCCCCTCTAAACCCTTCACCAGCTCTGTGGCCTCCTCTGGATGCTCCCCAATACCTTTAGATCCTTTTTATACTGTGGTGCCCAAAACCGCACACAGACCTCAAAGTGGGGCCGCACCAGCGAGGAGCAGAGCGGGACAATCACCTAACGAAGCACCCAGGGCGCTGGCCATCCCATGCCAATGGCAGAACACTAATTGCTGTTCTTAGGCTGAAACTTCAAATGATCAAAAATTATAATCGGTGAGTTTTGGGTTCATCCACTGACACCACACGCTGTGCTCCTGGCTAGGGTGACATCAAAGAAACGTGGAGAGGAAAAACTCCGCTACATTGCACGGGGCTTTGTTCCCGTCCAGCGCAACGTACGGCGTGCAGGGACCTCCTGTCGACGTGTCCTGACTTGGCCTTAGACAGCTGTGATCGCAGTAACGGTTCATTATTCAGAGCTGTTCTATTTAAGAAGTTCCACTGCACAATGGAAGTCAGACGTGGACTTGAGAACAAGCAGCAAGCCCTTTGCGATACTTGCAAGGGACGCACAACGGAGAGGCCTGTTCCTGGGAATCCAGAATTCCAGCGTTCAACTGTTTCATAGAATCACAGGACGGTTTGGGTTGGAGGGGACCCCAAAGCCCATCCAGTTCCACCCCTGCCATGGGTAGGAACACCTCCCACTGCATCAGGGGTCTCGAAGCCCCATCCAACCCGCTCTTCAAAGACCAGAGCTCACATTCAAAGAAAGAGCAGATTTCAGATTTCAATCTGTTTCCCGATTTTGAATATCAACAATTCTTCTGTTAATTCCAGTTTACAAATTCCCACCACGTATAAAGATATTTAGCAGTTTCCCTCTTTGGATGACCAGGTTGCCTCTTCCTAACTCTCCACAAACACCATTTAAAATATTCCACAAACTAACACACCCTGCTGGAAACTGCGTAAAGAAAATGCAAAAGGGAGAGGAAAAAAAGGCAGTAGGACGGCAGCCGCCCCAACGTCCTCCCGCCTATCACAGGAAGTAATAAATGCATCAACAGGGGGAAAAAAATTGACATCACAACACTATTTTTTAAAAGAACAGATCAGTTTTCAAGACAGACTCTCATAAACACTTACCGACACGTTCTGGTTACCCGTTCAGCCCATGGACATAAGGCCCGACGCACTCCGTGACAACATCAGCGCTCACAAGGTATCACGCACAGCAAAATATTTCAAATCATTTTTCACTTTATCCTGACAGCACAGCTACTGCCCCTTTAAAAGCGCACACTGAACAGCAATCAACGCTCATCAATACACACTAAGATTCCTTCTGAAAACGTTTCCACCTACAATGAAGCCCAGTTTAAGGTGAGAACGGGTGCTGCCACGTTACCTGGACTATACATTCTCCATCTCCTGGTCATGATCCTGCTCTTCCTCCTCCTCTTCCTCTTCTTCTTCCTCGCCTCCTTCTTTCTCCGAAGGAGCTTCCCCATCTCTGGCGATTTCCTCCACGTGGGCAAGCATGTCGGCCATCAGGGCTTCCTCCAGCCTCTTCCTCACCTGCTGCACCAGCTCCTCTTGTTTCCTGCCCCAAAACCAATGAATACGGATGTCAGGCCTCAAAGCTGCCTCTTCCAAGGGAAAGGAATCTTAAATCCCTCAGTCACGAGGCTGGGCAAACAAAAAGGGCTTTGAAAAAGACCTCCAAGAGCTGCATTGTAAAAAAAAATTGCCTGGAATTATACGATCAGTGAGGAAATGCTTTAAGAAGTTGTCTAATATTTTCTGCATCGATTGTACCATTTTTTTCAGGTGGACTGGAATTTGCCTAATCTGGCAGTTGGAATTTTTAATTCCCAGTATTACTGTTAATCTAAACAAGAAAAAGGCAGCCTACCCTGCTCAGCTTTCCAAAAATGACACTGGAGAACATGAAGTTTCTGACAATTTCTACCTGAGTAAGGTAAGAGAGTTAAATCCTGCTGCTGAGGAATTCTCCAACCTTAGAGGTGCCCTGAGCAAGTTTATTAAAATTCAGACACCACTTGCAATAAAAGGAGACATCGCCATGAAAAACAAACATGAATTTGAAATCTCAGAGTAACTGTGCAGAGTCAAAATCATGGAATCATAGAACACAGTCATGGAATGGTTTGAGTTGGAAGGAAAAGCCCATCCAGTTCCACCCCTGCCATGGGCAGGGACACCTCCCACTGGATCAGGGGCTCCAAGCCCCATCCAACCTGGCCTTGAACCCCTCCAGGGATGGGGCAGCCACCACTGCTCTGGGCAACCTGGGCCAGGGCCTCTCCACCCTCACAGCAAAACATTCTTCCTAAGATCTCATCTCAATCTGCTCTCTTTCAGCTGGAAACTGTTCCCCCTTATCCTACCCCTGCACTCCTTGATCCAGAGCCCCTCCCCAGCCTTCCTGGCGCCCTTTTCAGCCCTGGAAGCTGCTCTAAGGTCTCCCTGGATCCTTCTCTTCTCCAGGCTGAACAACCCCAACTCTCCCAACCTGGCCTCGTACAGCCAACACTCCAGCCCTTGGATCTGGATGATCTTTAAGGTCTCCTCCAACCCCATCTCTTTACCAGGGATTGTAGGGATAGCACGAGGGGTAGCGGTTTTGAGCTGAAAGAGGGAAGACCGAGATGAGATCTTAGAAGAAAACCATTTCTTCCTAATAAAAACAAAATAATAAATAAAAGAAAATAAAGACTATCAGAATTTAAGTATGAGAGCAGCTTTGTGTAACAGTTCTTTTCTCCTCCACTGATAAAGAGGCATTAAAATCAATCCAGCAAGCCACAGTGCTCCATCTGACACTGAAACTTGCCAGTGTGAGGGGAGTAGAGGGGTTTGTAATCATCTACCAGAAGAGACCTTATTCCAAGCTAGTAAACGATATTTCAGCTCATACCTGATATCTTCATCTGTCACCATAAACGCTTTGCAAAGCGGCTGCGAGGTGTTGAGCCAGACGCCGGGATTCTTTTCCACGGCTGCCGAGAGCTGGCCCGTGATGGGCATGGTGCTCGTGTGCAGGGCACTGGCGATAGCCGAGAGGAGGGTTTCGTCAGTGCAGCCAGGACCGACCCCTGCAAGTGGGAGGAAAAGCCACAATCAGCATCGCAGAATCATAGAATCACCAGGTTGGAAAAGATCCACTCGATCATCGAGTCCAACCATTCCCATCAATCACTAAACCATGTCCCTCAGCACCTCATCCACCTGTCCCTTAAACCCCTCCAGGGAAGGTGACTCAACCCCCTCCCTGGGCAGCCTCTGACACTGCCCAATCACCCTTTCTGGGAAAATTTTTTTCCTAATGTCCAGCCTAAACCTCCCCTGGCAGAGCTTGAGGCCATTCCCTCTTGTCCTGTCCCCTGTCCCTTGGGAGAAGAGCCCAGCTCCCTCTTCTCTACAACTTCCTTTCAGGTAGAATCATAGAACAGCAAAGGAACAGCAAATCGGGACAACAGGCATTATTCAGACCTGAACGGCAAAGCACGTACTGTCATTTCGGAAGCAAACACAACACAAAAGCTCAGTCCTAACTGCTTGGAACAGCACCTGCACTACTCTTCCCAAAGTTTTTAAACTGGATCAATTCCACTACACAGAAAAAACAAATTGGGAACGGAAGCCGTTTCTGTTCTGCTTCTGGAAAATGAAGAAATAACTAATAGTTGAGAAGCTTTGCTTCCATAACCTCTCAGGATGAAGGACACCGAGCCTTCCATCCAGAGAACCAACAGTACCAGCGGAAGCAGGAACAGCCCCCAGCACAGAGGACAAGGTGGTCAAACACGATATCCTAGATCACCGCCAACTGGCATCAAAAAAGGTGCAGTTTGGGGCATCACAGTATAAACGTATCTAAAGCTACTGGAGAGCATCCAGAGGAGGCCACAGAGCTGGTGAAGGGTTTAGAGGGGTAACTATATGAGGAGCAGCTGAAGTCACTTGGTCTGTTCAGCCTGGAGGAGACTGAAGGGAGACTTCATTGTGCTCTATAGTTTCTCCATAAGGTGAGGAGAAGCAGGGCCTGAGCCCTTATGGTTGGACTCGATGATCCGGTGGGTCTCTTCCAACCTGGTTATTCTATGATTCTATGATTTTTCTCTCTGCTGACCTATGACAGGACCTGAGGGAACAGCAGGAAGATGCCGGGGAGGGTCAGGTAGGATATTAGGGAAAGGTTCTACACCCAGAGGGTGGGAGCACTGGAACAGGTCCCAGGGAAGCAGTCACGTGCCAAGCCTGACAATATTCCAGAAGCATTTGGCCAATGCCCTCAGATGCACAGGGTGAGCGCTGGGCTGTTCTGTGTCCTGCCAGGACAGCAGTTGGACCTGACGGGGATCCCTTCCAGCTCAGGACATTAAATGATTTTATAATTCCAAAATACCACCCCTGGAGTTAAGGGAAGACGCTGGTTACCTTGCAAACCCTTGGGAAGGTCCATTGTCTTCACCAGCTCCTCTGCGATGTCAAAAGCGTTCAGTCCGCTCAACTTCTTCTCCCAGAAGAGCTGACACAAAGAAAGCGATTATTGGCACAAACCAGACACGGAACGGACAACTCTCCAAGGCACCCAGGTACAATCAGGAGAGGGAAGAACTCTGCTGCGGACAGGGGTATATCAGATCTGCCATGGAAGGGTTCTACCATGTCTGCAGAAGGGAATAATCCCTGTTGCCAGTTGGTCCCACAACAATTCAGCCCTGATCTGCTGCCTTGAAAAAGACTTTCTGTTCTTCCAGGGACTGCTGCTTTCTGTGCTTCCAAACCAGAACAGCAAGACTCTCACCTAAGCACCAACAGTGCAGGACAGCCTTTCTCACACTCTTACTCCTCTCTTGCTGTATCTCATACACCATGGAACTCACGGAAGGCAGTTATAACCAGGCTCAAAGATTATTTTATTCCTCTCTAGCAGTTTCTCATAAGAACAACCCTGTCTTGATCTTCACCAGTTTTCAGATCAAAGGTTCTACTCAGGCTTCAGAGCAGGCAAGTGCATGGTTTGGGGGGAAGTCACTTTACCTAGAGCCACCTTGAACTCGCAGCCTACACCTACAAGGATGATTGGTCAACAGCTCGTTTTATCTTGTGAGAAAGCGATTTTATCGAGCTTTTGTGACACTGAGAATTTACCCCGAACAGTCCATGCATGCCCCCTTTTCACACCTGTAAAAATCCGAATGCAACTGAACTAAATAACTACAACAAAACTAATTGAAAGGGAGTCTGGTTAAAACACACAACACAGACAGCATATTCACTATATTGGAAATAGGGTTTGCTGTGATTATTAAGAGATGTGAGCACTCAAAGTTCTTGTTTCTGAAGCATTACAACCTTCAAATCGCCATGGACTATTAGCATAGTGTCACACAATTGATGTGGTTTATTTTGGGACACTCCTAGCAGTAAAACCCAGGAGTTTTGAGAAGTTGTGGTTGCCCCATCCCTGGAGGGGTTCAAGGCCAGGTTGGATGGGGCTTGGAGCAACCAGATCCAGTGGGAGGTGTCCCTGCCATGGGATGGAACTGGATGGGCTTTGAGGTCCCGTCCAACCTCAAACCATTCTAGGATCCTGTGTTTCTTAGGTCTGGAGAAGCAGCTCTCAAGCCGCAAGCCTCACCTGCCGGGGCTGGTCCACAGCTTTCTGAGGATCGCTCTTCACCTTGTTGCTGGGATGGTTCGTGATCTTGGTGACGGGCTGTTTGAAGATAGAGGCCGTCTGCCTGACAGGCAGGGCTGTGTTCAGATCCGGCTTGCCCTGAAGAGTTCAAACAGGAGGAGGGGGGGAAAAAACCCATGAAAACATCTTCCGTTTGCCAAAACACTTCTACAGCCATAAAGATGCACAGCAGGGAAACAAAGAGTTCAGGGACTTGGAAACTTTTCTGATCTCAAGCTACGTGTTAGTGCTAAAAATGCACAACCAGAGGGAAATTTTCCCTTAGAATGATAAGAATTAAACTAGGTTTTCCAATTCTTCACATTCTACTTAACATACATAGTCTGTTGGCAAGACTACAAGAAGGATATTAGTCATAGAATCGTAGAATAACCAGGTTGGAAGAGACCCACAGGATCATCGAGTCCAACCATTCCTATCATTGATGGGCTGGGGCACGTCCAGAGGAGGAGAACGGAGCTGGAGCCCAGGGGTTCAAGAGAGTAGCTGAGGCACCTGGGGCTATTTAGCCTGGAGAAAAGGAGGCTGAGGGGAGACCTTATCACTCCCCACAGCTCCCAGAAAGGAGGCTGGAGAGAGGTGGGTGCTGGGCTCTTCTCCCAAATACCAAGAAATGGGATGAGAGGGAACGGCCTGAAGTTGCACCAGGGGAAGTTCAGATTGGATATAAGGAAAAATATCTTTACAGACAGTGGTGAAGTCCTGGCAGAGGCTGCCCAGGGTAGTGGTGGACTCTCGATTCCTCGAGGGGTTCAGAAAACATGCACAGGTGGCACTTTGGGACATAGATTAGCAGGGATAGTGGGACTGGGCTGATGGTTGGACTGGATCAGCTTAGAGGGCTTTTCCAACCTTAATGACTCCATGATCATGCTCTACGCCACCGTCCTCTCATTCCGGTTTGCACACAGTGGTTCTATCCCAATTTTGACAGAATTTATGAGTCAGAACACTGCGTCTGCACTTTGGCAAATCACCTGGCGACCACCACACCAGAAGATTTTGACACAATGTTTGTAATAATCAGAAAAATTATGACGTGCGATTTAGAGACCAGGTCGTGACTTCAGAAACTACTGTAAACCATCCTGTTTAGAATCATAGAATCACCAGGTTGGAAGAGACCCATCGGATCATCGAGTCCAACCATTCCTAAAAATCCAGTTGTGGACAGCCATAAAAAAAAAAAAAATCAATATAGCTGGAACCATCAGTTCCTAATAAAGCTCAGTTTTTAAACTGAGCTCATCGCATTCAGGTTTTCACTACCTGAGCGTATTTTATATTAGTGGGAACATGGAAAGACTGTTTCTCGTTCCCAAGATCTAACAAGCAAGTCTGAAATGGCTGTAGGACACACTTTGTTCTTGAGGATGCAGATACCGTGTCTGCCTAACATATTTATTCATTAGATGTAGAAGAGATGTATTCAGGACAAATATGATCCTGAATCCATGTGCTAGTGCATTTATGAGCCAGTGATAACTATTCGTACAAGTGTTAAGAGGAGTGGCTGAGGTACCTCGAGCTCTTTAGTCTGGAGAAGAGGCTGAGGGGTGACTGCATCGCACTCTGTAGTTCCCCAAAAGGATGTTGGAGTGAGGGGAGTGGTGGGCTCTTCTCCCACGTAACAAGGGATGGAATAAGAGGGAATGGCCTTGAGTTGTGCCAGGGGAGGTTTAGATTGGATATTGGGAATAATATCTTTACCGACAGAGTGGGGAAGCCCTGGCAGAGGCTGCCCAGGGCAGTTGTGGAGCCTCCAACCCTGGAGGGGTTCAAAAAACATGGAGATGTGGCACTTCAGAACATGGTTTGATAGGCACAGTGGTGTTGGGCTGATGGGTGGACGGGATAAGCTGAGAGGGCTTTTCCAACCTTAATGATTCTATGACTTATTGAAATGTCTGGGGAAACATTCAGCCTACGGGATGCACTGGCTGCCGGTCTCTGTCGTGAACATTCCAGTCCCTCCAGTGATGATGATTCTTGACTGTTTGACATATTTAGAAAATGAGCATTATCCTCTTTTCCACACTGAACGTTTAGGTGCACAGACATCAGCTTTCAGGTTCTGAAAAAGCGTTTTTGCATCCAACGGAGATACTTGAGAATGACTTGAGCCAATCTATCCAGACAGCGCACCAGTGTCACTGCAGCCTTGACTAAAACTGAACAAGTAAAATTATCACGCCGCTCCGCCCTCCTCCCCAAGGCAAACGGAGCAGAGCAGAGTTGCTGCACAGCCACAGGAAACAGCTGGAGATCATAGAATCACCAGGTTGGAAAAGACCCATTGGATCATCGAGTCCAACCATTCCCACCAATCACTAAACCATGTCCCTCAGCACCTTGTCCACCTGTCCATTAAACACCTCCAGGGAAGGTGACTCAACCACCTCCCTATGCAGCCTCTGACAGTGTCTAACGACCCCTTCTGTGAAGAACTTTTTCCTCCCCTGGTGGAGCTTGAGGCCATTCCCTCTCATCCTGTCCCCTGTCCCTTGGGAGAAGAGCCCAGCTCCCTCCTCTCCACAACCTCCTCTCAGGGAGTTGCAGAGAGCAATGAGGTCTCCCCTCAGCCTCCTCTTCTCCACGATAAACACCCCCAGCTCTCTCAGACACTCCTCTTCTTCTCCAGCCCCCTCACCAGCTTTGTTGCTCTTCTCTGGACTCGCTCCAGAGCCTCAACATCCTTCTTGTGGTGAGGGGCCCACAACTGACCCCCAGGATTCAAGGAGCGGTCTCACCAGTGCTGAGTCAAGAGGAAGAAGAACCTCCCTGGACCTGCTGGTCACACCATTTCTGACAGTCCAAGATGTGAGACTCTGGAGGAGATCAGGCTGGAGAAGGCAATCTCACACTCCAGGGAGGGGAAGAGAGAAAGATGCCAAGCCTCTTTCCAGCCCTTTGGCACAGATTTAGCAGCACCTCAATGTCCCTCCATGAGGAACCACTGAAGAATCACTGACAGCAGGATTTGTCCAAGACTTCACAACAGAGATGACGTTATCTCACACAACTCAAGTTTCACACATTAATTACAAAACGCTTAATTTCCACACTACCACAGACACCACTCTGCAAGGCAGCTTGGCCACAGGAATACCAGGTGGAAAGGGGCAAACTGCCACCGCATCCGACTCTTACTTTGGCTTGGTTGGAACAATCATAGCGCATCCTCTGCCTGTTCTTGTTCATTTTATTCATCAGCATCTTTCCCGTGCGGAAGTCAAAGGTGCCGAGGTCCATGGAGCTGCCCAGGTAGCGCGCCAGCTGGGGTTTGCTGCGGAACTTCTTACCGCTTGGGCTGAAAACACACAGAAAAGAAACAAGGAGGGAAATTAAACCCCCCTGGACTCACTCCAACACATCCACGTCCTTCCTGCGCTGAACTGGATGCAGGGCTCCAGCTGAGGTTACACCAGAGTAGAGGCAGAATCCCCCTCTCACACTCACAACACCAACCTCCTCACTCTAGATGCCCAGAAGCAGTTCCTGCATATTGGAGACCCACTTTTTTTTCTGTTGGTGAGGGAAATGGTTTCAGTGCCAGAGGCAAATCAACCCCAATGAGGTGCAAATGCTTCTTGAGGATACCTGGACTTCTTCAGATTCAGGATACCTTCTGTCATTCCTAAAGCCAGGAATGCAGGCTACTTGTTGGCAAGTTTTCTACTTGAAGGCCAGGAATAAACTGAAATAAAGTTGTCACAGGACAAGAGGGAAGAAGCATTCCCAACTATTCCAGCAGGACAGACCCAGCTATAACAAAAGGTTGGTGTTGACTGCTGGTAAGATAGGAGCAGCCTCTCTAGGAGCTTCTGAGAGGAAAGAAAGGTCCAAGGAAAAAGCCTGTTTTCACACATTATCTGCTTCCTTGAAGCCTTTATTAGAGGAAAGGCCCGAAAAAAGTGCAGAAGCAGAGAATTTCTGGTTCAGGACAGCACTAATCGGCCAGTTCAAGGCAGGCTGTGCATGCAAAACCAGAGGTTAAACCTAAAAAGTATTAAAATCTCCCCAAAATCTGATACAGGACAGCATTAATCAGCTAGTTCAAGGCAGGCTAACAGAGATTAAACCTAAAAAGTATTAAAAGCTCCCCAAGACCTGAAAGACCATGTTAATGCGAATGATACTAAAGCTGAAATGTGAAAGAGTCTCCTGAAGGGCTTAGGACCAAAAGGTTGTGATCACCTCACAGACGGTATCTGCTTAGGAAGCCCCTCCTGCTCCCAGGCTGCTTATCCTGCCCTGTATCTGCTCCCCGCTGTCACTCCAGTCTGGAAGAATTCACGGCAACGCGGAGTGAAGCAGACGGGGAAAACAACCCATCTTTGGAGGGCAAGGAGGAGAGGAGGAAACATCCCTGGTTATTCCTCAGCTGGACTGGTTCACTACAGATCTGCAGAGAGCAGGGACGGACTGGGTCCAGACTCAAATTTGAACCCTTTTTTTTAAGATACAAAGGGATTTACATGTTTCAATCCAGAAAGAGGAACAACCAACTCCAGTAGCTTTTAGCCCAAAGCCATCAGTGAAGCCAAAAGGAGAAACTCCAGCTCTATGAAGAGTATGACACCGCTTCCTCTTCCAAGGTCTGCAGCTCCATTCTGTGGTTTAGTGTCTTAATAAATTTAGAAATACATTAGACTATGTTAGAAATAATACATTACAGGGAATCCTGTGCTTGGAAGCTCAGCAGAGCTCCCAGAACAGAGCCAGGCACACCCAGAGATGGACTGTTAAATGCACAGCATTGTTGATTAGTGTGTGTTCTAGGAATTCTTCAAGAAAAGCTCTTTAAAGCCCACATACGTCTGAAAAAAACCTACCTGAAGTGACTCAGGGTCCTGTCTCTTCCCGGGGAAGCTTGGCCCAAAGGAAAAGCACTGAAATGTTCAGAAGAAAAAACTTTTATTCTGGTTATGTCCTGCAAAAAGGCAATAGCGCATCAAGGTTTTCAGAGAAAAGGCTGAGCAGGGAACAAAGCTACAGCTCAAAGGTGACAGCAAATGGTTCAGTAAACACAGAGAGGAAGGGGCTGGTGTGGTCTGGAGCTGCAGGGTCCCTCTGGCAGGACACTGAGGGCACCCACAGGCACCTGAGAGGGTCAAAGGTAGGGGGGAGGCAGCCAAAAGCTCACGTAACTTGAGCAGCCGGACTGCTTGCTGCACACTGCAAGGCACAGGAACAGTCAATCAGCATTTCTGAACCCCAAACGGCGTTAAAACGCTTGGGTGCCGTTTAAATATCCCAAAATATGGAATTTCTCTCCTTCCACTCCAGCGCAAGAGCTCTGCGCTCCTGCTTTGGCCACGAGACTTTGAAGGACCCCAGAAGGGAAACACCACGGCACAAAGCTGCAAACCCAACCTCCTCTAAACAATAACACGGGCAGTGACGCCGCGAGCGCGCTGCGCTCGGCTCCCGAATCCAGGTCTTTCACACTCTGGGCTAGGAAAAGTACGGCAACTGCAAAGTTGCAAAGGATTTTACATGCTCGTCCATCAACGCTCCCAACGCATTCTCTGCCGCCGCAGCCTCGCTTTGGCGCTGACAAAAACGAACGTGGGGAGCAGCGAGGGGTTCTGACCAAACCCTCAGTGCTTCTTCCCAGACTTTTTGGGGTGCGGATGGAGCTGAATGCAGGGCAGGCTGTTCGAGAGGCGGGCGCTGCCAGGTGCCTGCTGCTCTCCATGTGCAGCTCACCCTTTGTTTCCTGCCTTATATCCTTAAGGAGACCGACTGCAAGCCCTCTCCCCTCCTCCCTCACTGCACAAGTCTCCTCCCCTCTGTTCTCCCCATTTTGCCTACGCAGGAGCTGCACAACTTGGAAAGCAAGGGACAAAAGACCAAAAAAAAAGAAAGAAAGAAAAAAAAAAACCAACCATGAACCAACCCAGGCATCGCCTGCCTTTTGAAAAATGGAGTCAGGAATAACGTAGGGAATAAGGGAAATCCACAGCAAAGGGAGATCCACAGAATATGCCCAAAGCCACATTTTCTCAGCAGGGGAGCATGGGGAGAACGCAAAATGGTTTTCCTTCTTTCTCCCTCCTGCCTGGAGCCGGAGCCCACCCCAGAACCCCCAAGCACTGTTCCCCAGGGCCCTCCAGGTGCTGTCTGCTCCCAACACTGCTTCCCAAGGATAAGAGCATCAGCTCCACCACTGTCGGTTTCCCCCCCTTCTCACAGCATCTCATCCCCACCTGCAATATCTGTGTTGTGCCCTGGTGGTCCCACACCCCAGCAGCTTGGTCACCCTGGGCTGGGCCAGAACAGACAAGCCCACAGCTGGCAACAGAAATAGCACAAGTGGGAAAAAGCAAGACCAGGGGACTCTTCCAGCGGCCATACCCACCCCACGAGGACGGGCAACTGCACAGCAGCATCTCCCTGTTCTCTGTAAATGGGTGCCCTCAGCTCAGCATGGAGCAGCCTCAGCGAATCATAGAATCATGGAATGGTTTGGGTTGGAAGGGACATCAAAGCCCAAACAGTTCCACTCACTTGCC
>WAAB01015193.1:0-12110 GCA_013389865.1 Piaya cayana | reverse complement strand
ATGAAAATAGATCTCTCTGAACTTCCAGCAGAAAAAGGGGGTACCGGTATTTTTTAGTATTAACAGATAGTTTCTCAGGTTGGCCAGAAGCTTTTCCTTGCAGGACAAATAAAGCAGAAGTCACAACTGTATTATTGAATGAAATTATACCTCATTTCGGAGTGCCTGCAGTAATGTCATCAGGTAGGGGTACTTATTTGTGCTAAAGCATTAAAAATTTTAAGAACTGATTGGCAGTTACATCCTCCATACTGACCACAGGCTAGTGGCCAGGGGCAGAAAATGCAAGAAGCCAATTTATATTGATGTCAAGCTCTTCCTTTGGCCTTATTTAGGAACCAACCCAAGGTCCAAGGAAAGCATTAGCTCTGTAAATATAATTGCAGTATACAGGAGAAGATCTCACAGAGTTGGGTGAATTTGTCTAATTGGCTAACAAACCCCGAAAAAATCCAACAAAAGGAAAAAAAAGGAAATCAAACAAACAAAAAACGAAAACAAAATAAAACAAAATCAAGCTGCACAGGCTAGAGGTTTAGATAAATCTGTACATCATTTTACACCTGGGGATGAGTTTTATGTTAAAGATTCTACAGGAGAACTACTAGAAGAAAAGTGGAATAGACTGTACCAAGTATCGTTAACAGCCTTCACAGCAACCAAGATGAAAGAACTTTGATCGAGTGAAGAAATCACCTACAAGCCAGTGGACAACAGAATGCTACCACCTTTTAAAGATTATAAGTTATAGTGTCTTGATTCTGCATGTCATCCTTACCCAAGCCTCTGTTCAGACCTGATATGGGCACCATTCATGGCGTATTAATGTGCACAGACTGAGCTTTCATTGCAAGATAAGACTAAGTTTATTGTTACAAGCTCATATTTATAACTTACTAAAAATGTCAACACCACTCTACCAAGTCTCTCGTAAAACTTTACACAGTATATTTTTCTCATTCCAACCTCCCCAAGATCATCATTGTTGTTTTCATGACTTATTGTTTCTACCACATCAACACTTCATGTTTCAGCGATGTCTGTTCTTCTCAGGCTATGGCTTGCTGGATAGTAAATGCCCCATACTCATGCTCCAGAGGCTTAACAACACTTGTAGCCAAATTTTTGCTCACCATCTGCCATTTTCCTATTCATTTTCTTCTGTTTGCAGAGAATGCTCTACAAGGAGAAAGAAATAACATGCAGCAGCTTTCTCTGCTAGCATGATTCCTTCAGGAGAAATCCCTAGTTGCACCCATGGCTCAGCAGACTGTGATATCCATGTGAGACTGCACAAAGCAAAAGTCTCACTGAATTGTGGTTTGTAGGAATCGATGATAGCAAGGTAGACCTGTTAGATACTTTTGACTTGGGGTCCTTGAACTGACCTTGGGTTGTAAGAGTGGGAAGCTGAACAAAGAGGTGAACATCAGAGATGCAAATCAGGGTGGAGACAGCACTTAGGGGCAGCATGTGGGGTTCTGGAGGTCAACCAACCAAATGTTGCTGCTGGTGATTGCAAACGCATGGACAATAGGCCTGGGCCAATCAGGATGCTATGGGAAGCATGTGGACAGATGAGCAAAGTTATATAAACCTGTAAGTTCCAACAATAAAGGTCTCTGGTTTACATCTATCTGGAGTCCATCTCATTGTTTCATTGCCACAGTGGTTTGCTGTTTGGAGTGAAAGGGATAGCAGAGCT
This sequence comes from Piaya cayana, assembly GCA_013389865.1. Lineage (NCBI taxonomy): Eukaryota > Metazoa > Chordata > Aves > Cuculiformes > Coccyzidae > Piaya > Piaya cayana. Next base: position 10,405 of record WAAB01015193.1, on the reverse strand, counting down.
AGGCTCTACCTACCAGCAAATTTCCCTCCTTGCACCTTTCCTGTAGAAGCAATTGTTGGATGTTTTCTGCTTTAGAAGCAGTGCCCTTTTTAGCATCCTCAAGACATACATGACCATTCTTGAAGATACCTAGTGCTTATCCCCAGATTTGATGGGTGAGCAGAATGGTGATCAGAAGGAAAAGAATTCCTTCTTTCGAAGTAAGAAGCAGCAGCAGCATTCAGTGCTAGCAGCTTCACCGTAGGAGATATTCCTGGACCTCTCAAAATTTGCAGCTGGGCTTTACTGTGCATAGTCGAGCCACAGATGACCATTCCTAACCAAAGCATTCTGCTATTCATGCTTCACTATTTGCAGTGAAAGCACTACCAGGAGAAGGAACTCAAGTAGCAGCATTCAGTGCTAGGAGCTTCGCTGCAGGAGCTATGCCTGCACATTTCAGATTGTGCAGATGGGTTTACTGAGCACAGGCCGAGGATAGTAGGGCTAGACTTCTCAATACATTTCAGCCTTTAAATTTCTTTGCACTTGTTTTCACTTGTTTTCCAGTAGTTTTTAGTTTTCTTCACTCAGTCATTTTAAGTCATTTCAACTTGTTTTCACTCGGTTTTACCTTTTTACATGTGTTTTAAATTGTTTTCAATATTTTTAACTTGCTTTGGACAACTTTCACCCATTTTCATTGATATTCACTTTTTTTCGAGAGTGAATGGGATCAGCACAGTGAATTATACACACTGGTTGGAGGCCAGAGTGTCCCCATTTTGCAATGCCTGACCCTCACAGCATTCTCACTGAGAAAATCTTGCAATGCTGAGATGTCAGGCAATTCATTTAAGGCAACAGATAAAAACAAGTTAAGAATTGCCATTGATAAATTCACTTGTTGTATTAGCACTAACTTATTCCAAACAGTTAACAATGCTTTTATAACCTGTGTTAGTAATTTTCCCAGGGAATATCTGACAAAGATAGAGGCACTACTCTTACCGAAAAGGCCTCCATTCCTGGGGTAGAAGAGAGGTCCAGGCCCATCAACCTGTACATCAGGCAAGGGGGCTGTTTAATTCCTCCTTCCAAACAAAGGGGTGTTTAGGTGCCAATTTTACTGTTTTGAGAACTCTTTGGAATCTTGTGGCCCTTGAGAGGCTGCTCTTGTCATCAGATGCATGACATCACGCCTTTGGAGTACGCAGCTCAGCACATGGTTTTGGGGGGTCTTTCTGTTCTTAACTGAAGCAACACCAGGCTGTGTGGTCTCCACCTCACCCCAGGAGTCATTCAGATGATTTGAGCATTAGAGACTACCACCCCATCCATGTGTCTTACCAGATAAAGTTAAGTCCAACCACTTCCTTTGGCAAAGTCACAGCAGCGTTTGGCCCTCTTGCAAGATCAGCCTTGACAAGCTGGACAGTTCCAGTGTCCCACAAGTCAGATCAGCTGTACAGGTACCCCAAGGCTACTGGAATAAGTTGGTGGGGGCGGTTACAACTGTCTGTGTGTTTCCCAGACTAGGTGTGTGTGGGGTGTGCATCTGATGTAAAACTTGAAGCTGGATGAGCCAGTTAGTATAAAGGCCTGAGAGTCAGGGCTGGGGTATTAGACAGGTGAAGAATGTGTGCTCATAGCCAGAGAGACCCATGAGTATGGGATGCCTGTGGGACAACAGTGCGAGTGCTGTGCTGCACCTTACTAGCAAGCACTGACCTGAAAAGCCAGTGAAAAGGGAACCCATGGGGTGGGTAAGAGTGGCAGGATTTAGGCAGGGGTATCAGGTGGACAGTTACCAGTACTCAAGGGATCTACAAATACACCTGTGCTTTTGCACCTAGACAGAATAGTGCACATGCCTACACTAGTGATGTTCTGTCTCTGTCGGATGAAGAGGAGGAAGGGAATGTGGTCACCTATGCTTGTTTTACATGGACCCTGTATGTAGATGCAGTTCAAGGAATTCTGTGACCAGCCATGTCAGTGCCCTGCGTGTGTCTGCATATATAGGACATAAGTTCAGCTTCACTGCCTGTTGAACCTGCAAGAGGGAAAGCAGCAAGTACATCCTTCAGTCCAGGGCATACACACCCCCACCACCCAGGTATCTGAAGGTAGGCTCCAACACCTGGGCCAGAGGAGTTCTGGACCCAAGCTGCAGGAGGTGGTGAACACTTCTAACATCCCATTGCACAAGTGTGCATTAGAAGAACCAAGTGCTGGAGAGAAGCTGGCTGGTCTTATTTTGTAGTCACATCAGTGGTTCATAACTCTGCTTTTTTGGCATAAAACAATTGGTTCACCACATGGAACCATGTCTGGCATAATGACAACACAGATAATGCAATGCTTTGCCTCTCAAAAGGAGAAAAAAATGTCACCCACAGATAACTTGCCCTTTATTTTACACAAATTGCTGTGTTCACACATGTCCTCATACGAAATTCATTCTGCACATTGATAGAGACCTTTACTGCCCACATTAAAAAGGTAATTCAGACTGTTTATGTCATCCTCTCAGCCAAGAGCTAAACACATCCGTTCAAGCACTAAGGACTACTGAGGTACGGTGGAACAATTCAAAAGATACAACTAGATGCAAACAGACACTGCTGAGCTCTTGGTGCTCCTTAGCATCTGCTAAACCTTGTTAAACGCTGGCAACCAGAGAAGTTCCTCTGCCTCAGACACATTCCTACTCCACAACATGCTGCTGTATTAAGCCCATATATGTCACTGCTGGATCAGAAGTCAATCCCGCACTTCTTCAGGAGGGCTGTGCTTACCTGCCCAGGCAAATACAAATCTGCCAATCCTGCAGAGGGTTCTCCTGCTCCATGGAATTACAACTTGGAGTTGCATGTACAGCAGAAGCTCCAGAGGTTAATTATACCTTTAAGTTTGTTGATGAGAAAAAAAACCACTATATAACTTTTCCCAAGGCTCAAAGCATCCCAAAGGCACATACAAATTTCAGTTTTGCTCCCTGAAATGCTCAGATATGCCAGCTGTTCAGTGTTGTCTCTTTCATAGCATGTAACTCTTCACAAAAATAGTCTTCCTGAGAAGGTGGTATTTTGAATTTCATAAACAGGGAAATAGTGTCCATCTAACAGTATATCACGAGAGTAGTCCAGCAACTCATGAAAGCTTTCAGACTTTGTGGAAAATGCCTCAGGTTGGAAAATGACTAAGATTCCAAAACATTCAGGCAAGTGCTGGAATAAAATACTGAAGTGAAACATCCTCATGGAGCAAGACAAAGTGGACGATTCTTTTACTCACAATATCTGTAAAGAGTCAAAAAAACCCAACACAAATACAGCTTAAAACAGGAAAAATAGTTGAATTCACATCTTCTACAGAATGCCACCATAACAATACAATGCTTGTACTACTTCAGACAGAATGACTTGACACACCATCCTGTAGTATTTAAGTCCCTGTTTGTCTGTGAAGCATTACTAGAGACTATAAAAGCTGATACCGAAAAGGAAATATGTAATGTATAGGCCTATAATGCTATATTCATTATTTAGATCTTCCTTGGGAAATTTTTAGCACTTGCACTAAACTATAAAACAGATGTTCTCAGGAAAAGCATGCACAGTTATCAAAGTAGGGTATAAAACATTGTATAGGCTTTTGCTAGAAAGAACATACTGTTTCTGTGACTAGAAACACTAGCTGCGTAAAGAGCATTTTGGTATTAGGATGAATTTGGTGCTGAATGTAAGAAAGCATTTGAGAAAATGACAAATATGTCAGTAAATCCCAGTTTCTTTGCTAGAAACTAGAGCTTTCAAAAAATTCAACTTGATATCTATAAAAGGGCCTGGCTTAATTTATTTTTCATGTGTTTATTTCTTCTTCAAACAGCTAAGGCCTGAAGCTTACTGCCTAAAAACAGAAATAAGAAGTCCTCAGGTACAGTAAAAATAGTCAGGTTTCAAACAGACAAAAGAGAAGATATGCTGTTCTGTTGAGACTGCAAGTATGGAAACTATCCCTCCTTAAACAGAGTTTGCAAGCCGAGCTGTTGAACTTACTGCACAATGCTTTTGTGGGATTAACCTGCTGTCCAGCAAGCAGCTGCTGCAGCTTCTTGATATCTATGCGTGCCTCAGCCATGCTCTCTGGATCTCTGACTTGAGAAGAGCTTGGACATCCATCCACTGTCACTAAAAGCATAAGAACGCAACTGTGAAAACATCAGAGGAGTTTCAACATCTATAAGGAAACATCTGATAATCAAATGGGTTATTTCTCAGAAACAGCAGTGCAAGGAATAGAAAGTCCAGTTTTCCTACAAAGTTGTCAAGGATACTGGAAGAGATTTTCTTCACAAACATGAAACAGCCATTGGCTACTTTTCTTTTTAAGGTTTCATTTGAAGATTTCAAAGTATTTGCTATTTTTTAAGAACTGTTACCAGCATCACACTTAAATAACAATATCAGACATGCATAAGAAGCAGGGACACTTACCCCAAGGAGGATTTCCCAAGTCTTTAAAATGTGTTGTTACACATACCACGGCAGTTTCTATTTTCAAGTTCATTTCTCCACTCAGGTTTGCTTCAATCACCTGCAATACAACAAATCTCAATTTTAGACAACTTTCACACTACAGAATTACAGAAGAATCAAGTACAGCTTTGTTCAAATGCAAGCTTCCAAAAGCACTTCAGTGTCTCCATAGCTCAAATGTACTTTTTGAAGATTGTTTGAACATTTGAATATTCAGCTACTAAATGGATTCCTCATCATTCCTGTGTGAATTATCTTAGACCAATGTCCCTGAAATTATGGAAAGAAAGGAATTCAATTGCTCTCCCATACTTTTGGAACAGGTACCAGCTTTGGTAAGTCCACGTGCCAAGAAAAGCTTTAGAAATAAGAGACTGAAGCTGGAGAAATGGAAGGTTTCCTGCATTTCCATCCAGCTTTTCACCAAACAGAAAGGCACTTACAGTCCATATGTCACATGCAGAAAGCAGAATGCACCATGAGCTGATCTGCAGTTGTAATGTTACTTTCCAAGACTTTACAACAGATAATAGCTGTACCAGAGCAGTAACTCCAAGCAGGACTTTGAACTGCTAGAAATACTGAATAAGCGCTGAAAGCTTTCACATTATGTCCTGACAATGTCCAACCAAGAGACTGTAGACGCTCTTACATGAACGCCAAGTAGATCAGAGTATTCCTAAAGCACATCTAAGCACTTTACTTCTGTGATGAGAAGAATTCTCAATAATTTTAAACGGTTCATAACAAAACTAGAAACTCCTACATAACAGGAGATACCCAAGGTGAATGCTCCCAAACAACGGCCAAGCATGATTTGAAAGAGCTTCTAAGCCCTTCTTGCAGCACTTTTCTTGACCAGTTTTACTACCAGGAAGCACCTTGCATAAATATTTCATTGTAACACAATGTTTTTGTTCTTTAATAAACAGGAAAGCATGTAGAGGACGCATGTAGTCTGCCTCCTCCCTTAGAGCTATCAAAGCAATCAGCGGTATATTTTCCTGCTTTGGCAGGAAATGTATGGAGGTGGGTATGCCTAGTGTTGATATGCTACTTCTGAGTGTACCTGAACTCCAAAGTTCAACCCCATCATATAGCTATCCTGTGTGAGAATAGATCCTCCACTCTGGAAACAAAGGACCTATACACTGTGCTTAGTTGTATGTAAGCACTTCCACTGAGGATATGAGGAAAGAAAAATAAAACCGCAAAAGACTGACAAAGGAGAAGAGTTTGAAGTGCCTACTCTTGTATTCCCAGGATGACTGTCATTTACAAAACTGTCAAGAAACGCAGGGCAAAAATGCAGGTCAACTATTCCAAGTCTTGGAAGACTGAGACTGTCCCACATTCAGGACTCCCAGTTTACAGAAATTTTCCCATTTCTCAAAACAGCCCCAAAACCAAACTATTCCAAAGTTCTATACTTAAGTTACTAACTTTCATATCAGACAATTCTGGTGACTACAAGCAAAATAACTTAATTTAAAAAAAAAAACCAAAAACAAGCCCCTTTTCTGGCCAACTCTAAAGGGGTTCTTTCAGAGGAAGGCCCACTAGCACTCCATAAACCCTGGGTGGACTGGAAACCCACCACATCAGTCTAAGGCATAGGCTGACACCCAGGAACTTTTCAGTTGAAATCCTAAATTAATTCCCATCATCTCTTACACAGTTTTCAAGTTCCTTTATTTTAATGTTTGACCCTTCCCAAAATAAAACACAACACAGGGGGCACCAGTTCAAGCAATATGGAAATACGCTAAAGGGTCTTAACTTACAATGGAATTGCTAAGATTCTTCATCCTCTCCACAACACTCTTCATTGTTTTCAGGGCTGGCAGGTAAATACTGACCTAGAAGGACATAAGAACTGCATTCACATGCATATTTCATGCGTGACTGGGTGCAATGCATTAATTTCTCCCTTCAATTCTATCCTATTTCGGACTCAGTTATCTATTAAGTGCAGGGAGCACAATATTTAACTGAAATCATGAAATCAGTTGGGAACAAAGAAACCCTTTATACTAACATGCTCTTAAACATATCATCCCAAGCCTGTGGTCAAAATACAGCAGATACATGTTTTTGAAAATCAGATTCGCACGTGAACCCCCATCTGTGTTACTGAGTATTTGTTATTATAGCCAAAAGAGGAAACAGCATGGTTCTCATAGCACTGTAATAATTTCTGGATTTGCATTAGTGTGAATCTGAAATAACAGGACAAAATACATCAAGTTTCTACTGAGTCATATGTCTCCAAAATTCAAATACTCTTAGCTAGAGAGGTAACAGACAACCATATTCGCACAAAGACCTTTCCTTGCAACTCTGCTAAAAGTCTAAAAGGACAAGAAGAGGATACAGAATCATAGAATCACCAGGTTGGAAAAGACCCATCGGATCATTGAGTCCAATCATTCCTATCAAACACTAAACCATGTCCCTCAGTGCCCCACAGGGCAGGCCATGAATTTCAGAAAGATGAGATTATTTGGACCACTTGGTGCTGGAACAGTCTAAACTGGTACGGTCTGATGATGTTCCTCCCTTCTTCCACCCTGAATATCACAGCAACAACTGACAACTACCTACTTTGTTTTCACAGATTCTGAGCTCTCTTGTCAAGATCACCCTTCTAACCTCTTGCATTCAGCCCTCCCTCTTTCCTTTCACCTTCTCTTCAAAGCCCACCAGTAGTATACTCTGCAGCAATGTCCACTTCCCATAGGTAATATAAAAACAGGGGCTTACATCAAAGTCTGGCACACTGGGCTCTCTGAAGTCATTCCACAGTCTTCTGGGAATAACCGCCACAGGAATGTCATGTGTCACAATCCTACTGCTGTTTGATAAAGATGTCTTGAAGGAGAGAAAGGATACTTGTGCAGTTAAAAACAGGACTTGAATTCTGAATTGTAATTTTTCAGACACGCTCTGGATAATACTACAATTGAGTGCCCCACACACTCAGTTCCAATTTTCTATATGTTCCTATCAGTCTGCTATTAAGCTGACTTCCCTTTTGAATAAGGAAGAGGTTGTGAGGCATGTCATTAGTACCTGAAGGCCATACTTAGAGCTGAATAGGTGAATCAATGAAGAGGTGTTAATAACGACAACAATAAAAAAACAAGACAGCAGTGTGAAATGGAATGGCAGGGCAATCAAAAGCAAAACGAAATGCCAAACACTACACTGAAACCTCCTTCACCCAGCTGGCTTCAGTGAGATACAATAATCCCCAGAAGATTTAGAAAATTAAGGAACAGAGAAAAATAGATATTAGGAAACAGTGTTTCAACCACACAGCTTTCATTCTTCCTCCACCTCTTCCTTGCCTTTTGGAAAACACAAAATGGTTCTGTGCACTACCAACCACAATGGCAGGAAAATAAATAGTGCTATTTTTGTTTACTTAGTTTTCTAGAACTACAGCAAAGACTACCAAAACTTCTATTTGATTTCAGGAAAAGCACTTAATTTTTAAGTGCTTTTTCTTAATAATGAAGATAAAAGCATAGTTGCACTTACTAGCTCCACAGCAACTCTGAGACAGGGACAGTGTTTGTTAGTTAGCTTGATCTTGAACGCCTTAGCATTTTGAGCAGTTTTTAATGCTCTTGACAGGTTCTCAGGCACCACCTCTAAATAGATTTCATTGTGCTCTGCAGCTACTCCTTCCATCTGAAATTCATCGAAGTAATTCCCCTACATTTTTTTAAAGTTGGGAAATAAAATAAAGCAAATTTTAAAAAGAATAATGAAAAAGGCACAGAGAAGCAAGTTTTACCTATCAGACCTTAAGCTTAGAACTGCACGTGTACAATTGGAAGTGTTGCTCTGCCCCACACAGTTGGCTTTCTAAGCAAACCAAACAACAGACTGAGGAAGTGCATTGTCTGATGACAAGTATTTCTTGGTGGCTGAAATTATTTGACAGCCATCTTATCAGCTTTGCAGTAATGACACCTTAGCAATGAAAAAAACATTGCAATTTCAAATGCCACTAGGTGTTAGCAATATTTATCTGGTAAACAGCATTTACATCATCCCATTGTTTTACAACCATCTACTAACTCCCCTCTTCAGGCAGTGGCTAGGGAATCTTTTGTGATGCATAGAGGCCCCATGTCCTAACACCAGGCCAGGGAGACTATCCGTGTCCCTGTCCAGGTTGACTTCTTTGAGCTCAGCACTAAGGCAGAGGCCAAGCATGCCCAAGTAACCCCATTCCAAGTGAGATGCCACAAAAAGTGGCCAGATTTTCAGAAGAGCATATCGCTGTGAGCACTGAGCTCTGAAAATCTCATCGTAACTGTCCTTGTGGGAAATTAACTCCCTCAGCATTGCACCAGGGCAGGTTTAGACTGGATATAAGGAAAATTTCTTTACCAAAAGAGAGGAAACGCACTGGCAGAGGCTGCCCAGGGTAGTGACGGAGTGTCCATTCCTGGGGGTTTTCAAAAAGCGTGTAATGTGGCGCTTTGGGACATGGTTTAGTACACACAGTGGTGTTGCACAGGATGAGCTTAGAGGTCTTCTCCAACCTTCACAATTCTTTGATTTTTCCCAAGAGTGAAGATAAAAGCATGGTTACGCTTACTAGCCCCACAGTAAGTCTGAGACAGGGACAGTGTTTGTTAGTCAGCTGGACCTTGAACGCCAGGGGAGTTTTTAATGCTCTTGACAGGTTCTCAGGCACCACCTCCAAACAGATTTCATTGTGCTCTGCAGCTTCCACCTGAAATTCTGGCCTCCCGTTTCGAGTCTCGGGCAGGCCCCCCGCCGCGGCAGAGGGGACTCGAGGCCGTGACTCCCGCCGCGCCCCCTCCCGGGCAGCGCTCGCACCGCAGCCCCGCTCACCTGGCACAGCTCGCACCGCAGCCCCGCTCACCTGGCACAGCTCGCACCACAGCCCTGCTCCCCCGCCGGCCGCGCGATCGGCGAGGATGAAGAACAGCTTCCCGGCGGTGAGGCGCAGCGCACAGCTCCGTGCCAGCCTGGCGATCGTGCCCGTCACACCTGGAGTGAGAGCACGGCTCGTCCTGGACCCGGGGAAACGCGCGGCGCTCCCCACCGGGCCCCGCGGCCCTTCCTGTTTCCTTCCCCGGGGAGGGCGGCTCGGCTGCTCGCCGGGGTGCGTCCCGGCCCCCCCGTCCCACCAAACTCACGGCTGAAGTGGTTGAGGCAGGCGAGATCCACTATCTTTGCCCGAAAACGCATGGCGACATCCAGCCTCGCGCGCTCCCCCCCAAGACGGATCCCGGCGCGCGTGCGCGGCTTTTAACAGCCGGGTAAGTCGCCCCGCGAGGCCCTGAGGAACTTGCTTATCCAAAGGCGAGGGGCCTGGCCGGCAGGAGTCTATCAGCCTCTGTCCCGAGACCTAGTCTGCGCTCAACACGAAACACGGGCGAGGGAGGAAAGCGACAGTCCTGCGGCAAATTGGAGAGGACGGAGCTCTCTCAACAGGCCCTTCTTCCCCATCGCCAGCCGTGCCACCCACTGGGCTGGGCATCCGAAAGCATCGAGGAAGGAGCTCTCCGGACCAGGCACCTCGTGCACACTGGCTCCTTTTGCCCAGGGCCACTTCAGCCTGGTGCAAGGTGTGTGGGGGTTATGCAGGCTGCAATAGTTACAGGAAGTACAGAGTGAAGGAAAGTCTTGCATTATCTGTCCCAATCTGTGTGCTTCGTGCCTGTTTCCTGTAGGAGACTTTGTCCTTTGCCTCTGTGGTATTCTTGGTTCCATGCAGTTCTTGAAAACTGTAGGATGGGTAGCTCCAGAATACATTTCCAGAATAGTTACAGAAGGTATTTCCCACTTACATGCATATATAAAATTTTTCCTAGAAATCTTATTCATATTCTATT